>PKSG01000349.1:0-41301 GCA_002916505.1 Tolypocladium paradoxum | reverse complement strand
TGAATTAGTGTGCATTATGGTATCCTTCCCTACGAGTATAGCCTCTCTGACAGATGGCAACAGTGTACTCGTACTACGTACATACTCATACGAAGTACCTCGTATGTGCTATAAAAATGCCATCGCATCGTCGCATAGTCGTAGTGTTGGGAAGTACCTTACGAGTACGGAGTACGAGAACGGACTATTCGTTCCTTGCGAGTACATATTAGGTACTTGTACGATACGTCATAGGAGTACCCCGGGCCCTGTAGGATTGTAAGCGCAGTTTTAGCCCCACACACCCGAATGATTAGTAGCCAATAGCATTAGAATGCTACAAGGACTCTCCACTAGTAAGATAAAAAAGGTATTACCATGTTACATTAGGACGGACTACGTGCGAGCAGTTCCTCTCACCTACACTCGATAATTCGTATGATGCACTTCAACTGGATAGCTGCACTCGTGCGTTCTCTATGACTCACCCCCAGAGATACATCTGTCAAGTGGCAACCATACGCAGCAAGACAACTTGCATATGGATGCAATTTGATTGTGACGCCGCGACCATGCCGACGATCTTGCCATGCGCGGCCTCATCGGTAAAGGCGGGGATCAAGGAGACTCACAGGGTTTTGTCGATCAGGTCGAGAACGAAAAAGAGGTACTGCATAAATTGGTCCTCCAGGGAGTTATCATCAAAGTCTGAGATATTTCCCAGACACGTCAACTCGCAGCCGAGAGGAAGCCGGTGGGAGACAATTGTCGCATGGGTTCAGATTCATCACAGCCATTTGTGCTGTTATCCTTTCTCAACAGGCCTCACTATCTGGCTAGCTTTTGACCGACTCACAGCACTATCCTTGGATAACGAGAAAATTATCAGACAAATACACGTGCTCTGTGTCAATATGTCTTAGCCGTGTATATAACGGGTGATATGTGTACGTGAATACATTTTCCTACACATATCTACGTATAAGTATGTGAAATGTCTATTGGACACATAAATATCACAGGAATTTACGCTAGATTAACAAGACAAAGAGGATATGTATCGAAACAACGAAATCTTTTGTTAACCAATCTAAAGGCCGTATCTATAGAAGCAAAGAGATTTCCGGGGCAGTGTCGACCACAAATGCCTGATCTAACGCAAACATAACGCCTCGAGATACACGATTGCCTTGCCCTTTTCTTCAAAGCCGTGGGTCCGGAACAATCCAAACAGCCTTGCGACTTCAATTGAACGCCGATCCTCTCCGGAGATGCGCCCAATCTCCCCGTAGAGAGTTTCCCAGAACGCTCCCGGAGGCTTAGATGACTAGGATGGAAGTGCCAACTGGTCAGAGTCTGAACGCCAAGTATAGTCCCAAGGCCACCTAGAGAAACGCCAAATCGGGCAATTATGGCATCAGCCCAATCGACGATGCCCCGCGATGCGACCTGTGGCCTCGTCCATTTGTTGTTCTCCAAGAGATCGTCGTGTTGGAAAGCCATGGGATAGCCGGGCCGGAAGAGAAGTGGAAGCCCCCGCCGGACCTCGTCTAACTTGGCTTGCAACTGTTCAGGTAGGCCCTGGGTAGACTTGATCGAGGATGCCGTGATACTCGTCGAGTAAGCCTGGAGACTTCTCAACGGATAGCCCACTGTTCTACGCCGAAGCAAAGAATCTAAAGTCTTTTGGTCAAGAAGTGAGTATATGTCAACAGACAGACCTTGCAAAATCCTCCACAGTTTGATGCAGATGCTATTCCATCCCAATGTTAAGGGCAAGAAACTGACGGCGGACTCGACAAAACGCGGGCCGGGGGACAACATCCCACACATAGATGAGGACATTCCCTAACATCGTGCTATGGGCTTGCAGTTAGGGACGAAATCCCCGTAAGATTGTCTTGCAAGTTCGACGAGCTTCATATCCAACTTTTTAGACCGAAATTGGACTACCTTGGAGGCCTGATTGGAGTCAGCTGCTGCCACGGTATAGCTGGTCGCGCCCTGTACTGGCGTAGGGGCGACGGGACAGCCCAAAATGTCAGCGGCAAGGCGATCGCAGTCGTCGCTTGTGGTAGAACTATGGCGTTGGAAAAACTGAGATATCTGAAAGGCGGATAATTTGTTATAACTATCCGCCTCTGCTGCGTACTTGGAGATATCCATATGGATGGAGTCGTGATGGCTTGGTCGTGTGTTCAGCCAATTCGGCACCCTCGACATTCCAGCCAGCCGCGTAACTCTAGACAGTATGACGCTCAATTTCATACGGTGGTGGGCAGAGAGGTCTAACGCGAAAAGAATGCAATCAGCTAGGTATACCTTAAGGTAACAGAGTGGTAAGCAATGGTTTAGTCCTTTATATGACGATAATAGTTTAAAGTCTTTCAAAGCCCCATAATTAATCGCATTGCGGCAATTGTTTTAACGGCCCAAACAGTTCATCGTTACAGACTACAGTAGGCCACAAGGAGCTCGCAAGTAGAAGAGGTCATCCCGGCCACCCAACCCTCACAGGAAGCACAACCATAGATCATAGGGGCACACATAGCCACAGGGGCAGGCACGGCATGGCACGGGTTAGAACAACAGGGGAGCCCTAGTGTGTACACAATCCGGCGATGAATTGAGACGTCAATATGTAGGCAGCTTGTATTCTTAGGCCGCTATTGTAAGATGCACTTTGTGCATTTGAGTGGCTCTGCTGCGTGCCATGTGCTTGTACTGAAATTTGGTGGCATGTCGTGGCTAGGGGGGGTTGGGGTTAATATAAAGTGGAAATGTCTCTGCAGATAGTAATACTCTAATGCTATTGAGAACCCAAATACAACACAACCCACGCTTCTAGGCATCAATGTCGGGAACAATGGGAGACTCAACTTCCTCATCTGGAGAATACGAGGTCCATATTGGGCGGGACCTATTTGTAGCGTCGGGTAACAACATCGCCGACCTCTTCCGCACCAGTGGCATTCTGCTCGGCATCGGAACAAGCCATTGCTTCATGACTGTCTCCGCAACGCCCGCACAGTACTTCAGTCGCAAGAGAGGGTTGGCAAATGGTATAGTCTTTGCTGGGGGTGGTCTCGGAGGGGCAGTCGCCGGCTTCGCCCTGCATTCTTTAATTCAGTTTGGGGGGCGCCCTGGACATTTCGAATACTGGGAATCACGACACGGTTACCGGCTGCGTGGTTTGTCAAAGAACGAACCCCTTCACCGTTTTCATGGAGTTGTAAGTGACTGAGACGCTTTCACAGAACTTGCCATGCTGACGACGACTGCGGGAGTCTCTTCGAGGACGCTCGCTTCCTCGTGGCCTTCATCGGTGGCGTCGTCGCGACCTGTCCTCTGCTGGAGCCCCCTTCTAATTGCCACTAATTATACAGCCGGTGAATCGGGCACACATAGTAAACTGGCGCGGGTTTCTGGCAGGGCTCAATTCTCGTCAACGTTTGGGAGGGTTTTGTGCGGCATTCGGTGTCCCCGGGTTTGACCCGAACTGGATCGTGTAGGTGAACACAGTAAGCGGACTATACAATTCGGTGGCTCGGCAGAGATACGTCACGAGATATCTCGGTTTAGGCAACTTGCTATTGCACATTACCCTCCTCAATGCATCTGCTATGCCTGGCTGGCAGCGATTGGGAGCCGTCCGCGCGCAGTCGCCTCACCATACATGATATTAACCCCTGACTGAAAGGCTTCGACAGTCGGTTCGTACACTGCCAGATACGTCCGCATTGCTCGGTCTTCCAGAAAATCGTAAGGGTTGCAAGTGGCAATGGCAACAAGAGGGGACTCTCCCCGACGTCGCGCAAGTTCCATGCCTAGATCTTTTTGGTACTGGGACTCGCGCGCATTGCGCGTAGCTAGAATCACCACATCGGCGTCGTCCACTTGCCTCCATTGGTCATCAGACAGGGTCGAGTCGGTGAATCGTATGTCAACCACGCTAGGGTTGTATCGGCGAAGTGCGTCCCCGAACGAGCTCTTTACCCAGGGCACACGGGTCGGCAGTACGGCATCTCCGCTGCCGACGGCGCCCCCAATTGGGATATTCGGGCCAGGCGAGACGAAGACTGTCTTGGCGGTCCGCGAAAGTGGGAGTAGTCCAGTCTGTGACCGAACCAGTGTGGTAGCATCCTGGTACACTCTTGCAGCCAGAATCTCGGCCTCTTTGTTGATCGTCGACAAGGAGTCAGGCGTCTGGGATTGGAGAGCAACATCCCAGCTGGTGAAGCGTGACTTGAGCTTTCTGAGGCGGTCAAGTGATGCATCTATCCGTTGCTGCGAAATTTCTCCAGACTCTATCGCTTGGCAGATGCGATCAATGGCTGCCGTCTGGACTTCATATGTGTGGCAGATCATGACGTTGTCCACGCCTGCCTGGAAGGCCATGAGAGAACCTTCAACGGTCCCCGAGGTGGCACGGACGCCGTCCATCTCCAAGCAGTCGGTCATGATTAGTCCCCCGTACTCCATGTCATTGCGCAAGATGCCAATGGCCTCGGGGGACAATGTGGCTGGGAGTTTGGAGCCTGCGAGCCCGGGCAGGGAGATGTGCGCGGTCATGACCATCTCGATGCCCTCGGCGGCCGCGTGCCGAAATGGAACAAGCTCCGTCTTTTCCAAATCTGCCCGCGACTTGTGAATGACTGGTAAGCCATAGTGGGAGTCAACAGCCGTGTCACCGTGTCCCGGGAAGTGCTTGATGCACGGCGCCACTTGGCAGTCACGCAGCCCACGGGCACAAGCCGCCGCAAACTGCGACACCTTCTCGGGATCATCGCCAGGACTGCGCACGCCAATGACTGGATTGAGGGGCTCCGAGTTTATGTCGCCAACTGGCGCATAGTTCATGTTGATGCCGAAATGCCCAAGTATCTCCCCGGTGGCTTTGGCAACGGCATACGCAGAGTCCAGGGAGCCCGCGGCACCGAGAGACATTGGGCCAGGCAACTGGGCTGCGATGGGCGGGCCGATGCGAGTGACGAGGCCATTCTCCTGGTCGATGCCGACGAACAGAGGCTGGTCGTGGCCAGCCTCTTTGGCGATGGTCTGGAGTCCCAGGCATAGCTCCCGCAGCTGGGCGGCATCGCGGATGTTGTGCTTGAAGAGCACGATGGCTCCGACACCGTAGTCGCGGATTAGCGACCTGATGTTGTCGTCGACTTCCGTGCCGTGGAACCCCACAGCGAAAAGCTTGGGTCGCGCAGTTAGCAATTGCATGTCTGGGTTGTGATTGA
The DNA here is from genome assembly GCA_002916505.1 of Tolypocladium paradoxum. Classification (NCBI taxonomy): domain Eukaryota; kingdom Fungi; phylum Ascomycota; class Sordariomycetes; order Hypocreales; family Ophiocordycipitaceae; genus Tolypocladium; species Tolypocladium paradoxum. The sequence goes on along the minus strand of PKSG01000349.1, from coordinate 36,076 downwards.
GCGTTGCTCGCATCAGCTTACCTGGCCGATTGTCTTTCGGCGCTCCTGTGCCATACTGTTCGGAGGGGAAGTTGTCTCCTTGGAGATGTGACTGGAGTCTTGATTGAGATGCGTTTCTTGAGGAACTACAACGTGCTGTCAAGGCTATACTTGCTGGGCACCAGGGCTGATATACTGAAGCTGCATGGATGTCCGTCTGTCACTCGTCGGCAGATACAAGTACGGCGTCGTCTTCGCCGATCAACGTGGTCACGACTGCCGCTGTTCTGTAGCCTTCGCAAGGTAGGTGGGTGGTGCGAGTCGCCCACGCTTCCTGCGAGATTCGCTCCCAGTGAAGCACTTGACGGCGCACCACGTGTCACTCGACATCAAGAGCGGAGTACCTCTTATTGATGACAAACAAAGGAGTCCTAGTTTCACGAATGCCCATCTCACCTGCTGCCCAACGAGTGAAAAAAGGTAGGCAGGTAGGTAGCCATGCTTCCAAAGTTCCAAGGTTGCGCGAACGCTTCAATGTAACGTGGCTCACATGACCCCACCAGTCAGCCGGTCCGTTTCCCCGCAGTTGACGTTATCCCATCGTTGGAGGCATTGTGTCATCGGACCAGTTGCAACAAGCTTCGATGTCTCGGGAAGGCCTCACACGAGCTGGCAGTTCTCCGCACTCATGCAGTTCTCATGGCGTGCAGATTATGGGTCGTACTGCTCGTACTTCTGCCACACAAACGCGTTTGCAAAAGTGATGCATAATGATATAGGTTACCGCCAAGATCGTGGCCTAGCTTTGATGTAAGTGTACAAAGGACCCTACCAACCGCATCCCTGAATTGCCCGTAAACAGGTAGTCATCGCGTCCATGTTCATGCACGCGATATACGAGTTGCAATAAAGCCAAGCTCCCATCTTCGTTGGGCTTTGGGCCCCGTGACGTGTCGCTCGGGATGTTCTCGGGATCGGTCTCGTCTCGCCAACATCGCATCCCCCTCATTGGGCTTCTTTGATTTGGCATCAACCATCACACTCCCTCTGCGTCAGGAAACAAGCCACCCAGACATTTCATCTTTCATGCTGCAGCTGCATCGTCCCCGAGTACCTTATGCAATGGCAGCCTACAAGACGTACGAGCTCGGCGAATTTGTTCTCCAGTCTGGCGGCAAGATAGACAAGGCATTTGTCGCCTACAAGACGTACGGCGACTCTTCGAATCCTGCGATAATCTATCCAACATGGTTTAGTGGACTCATTTCTGACAACGAGTGGCTCATTGGCGACGACAAGGCGCTTAGCCCACAGCGCTTCTTCATCATTGTTCCGGCCCTCTTTGGTAATGGTCAGTCTAGCAGCCCGTCCAACACGCGCAGTAATCCGAGCCGCCCGTTTCCCAAGGTCACTATCTACGACAACATTATCGCACAGCATCAGCTCGTGACAAAGGGCTTGGGAGTTACTCATGCTCGCTGTGTTTTGGGATGGAGCATGGGCGCCGCCGAAACATTTCAGTGGCTGACCTCGTTTCCGGACTTCAGCGACCTTGGTGTGCCATTCTGCGGCAGCGCAAAAACGTCCTTGCACAACCAGGTATTTTTAGAGGGTGTCAAGAGTGCTTTGCTAGCAGCAAAGGGCGCATCATCAGCAGGGAGCTGTGCGGGAGAGACTACGTCCCCGCAACAGTATCGAACCTGGACCGAGGAGGAGAGAGCGAGCGGACTCAAGGCTTTCGGTCGCGTGTATGCGGGCTGGGGATTCAGCCAAGCCTTCTATCGTGAAAAGCTTTACGAGAAGGCCCTAGGATACAAGAGTCTTGAGGACTTTATGACGAATTTCTGGGAAACCTGGGCCCTTTCTAAAGGTTTGTCTGTCAGGGTGGACTTCCAATGCGCTCGATGAGGCTGACAGCTGCATTCGTCACTCGGCAGATCCTGAAAACATGCTCACGATGCTACTTACGTGGCAGGCTGGAGACTGCTCCAACCAAGAGCCGTATAACGGGGACTTTGAGTTGGCCATGAGAAGCATCAAAGCCAAGACTCTGGTCCTCCCGGGCAAGACGGACTTATACTTTCCGCCAGAAGATTCCGAATACGAGGTCGAGTGCATGTCCGACGGCATCGGCAAATGCATTCCGTTCCCTTCAATCTGGGGCCATTGGTGAGTGATGATATCCCCAGCCAGCACGTGCTCGAAGACATGGCTCGACTAAAGGCGAGGCTTCACAGGGCGGGGGGTCCCGGTGTAAGCTTGGCGGACCTGGAGTGGCTTGACGGCAAGCTCAAGGCGTTTTTGGCGGATGGAAGCTGGTGAAAACATTCTCAAAGTCTCGCGCTGATGGCTACGACGCGGACAGGGCATCTCGCGTCGCGTGGCGTTGCTCTTCTGTACTTGCCGTGATCAGTGGGAATCTGATTTGTCGATTACTGCGTGCATTGTATTCCACATTGTACACAACGTGGTCGTTCCTGATTAGACACACGACCCTTCACTGCAAAGCGCCCACACCAATACGCCACGCCGCTCGAACCTACTAAGCCTTTTTCTTTTCCGGTGCGCAACCATTCGTCTCCTCCCGTTCTCTAGCAAGCCCTATGAGCCTCATTCCCGCCGCAGCGCTCATCCCGTCGTCGACTTGCCTGGTCCAGAAGCTGTCGATGCTTGCTGCCAAGATAGACTTCCTACGCTCTCTTTCAGCAGGACTTAGATTAACCCCGGCTCGCTTGTTCGCCTCGATCTGCTCGAGATATGAGAATCGCCTGGCATACCGCTCCTTGCATTCCTTGCGAATCTGTGCCGAGCCGACTCGCCGAAAGATACACCTGGTGAAAGCGCGAAGACCCAGGAGGATGTGCTCGCTAACGAAAATTGTGATGGGCAACGTGACCCATGTTCCGCCGTCGACCGAGTCAGAGTGGAAAAGGTGGACGATTGCAGCGGTGCTGATGCTTCCAAGCCATGTGAGAATGTCCAAGGACAGGACCCAGGGCCCAATTCCTTCTCCTCTGATGGGAGCTGGCCGCTTGCATTCGATGCAAATCTTTGCGAAATCTGATCGAAGCTCGATCCAGTTGTTGATGAGAAATCCCAGCGATATCAGAGGCCAAACCGGGCTGAAAAGTGCGAGGTACCCGAACTGAAGGACCAACTCAGCAATGTCCTCTTGAACATTGTACTGCAGCAAGGTAGCCTGGTTCCTGCACGTCTTCAAGAACTTGGCCTCGTCCGGCTCGTCAGTCACCATGGAAAGGAGCATCGCGTCCTTTGAGTGAGTCCTCCGGTACTCCCTGTACCAGCCCTGGAACTTGTGCTTCAGTAGCGGCAGAATGTTCTCCTCAACGAAGCTCGAGATCTGGCCGGTTACCGTCAGTGCGATGACTTCATTCCGCAGCCTGTCCGAGTCTGGCCGAAATGCTCGCGCAGAAAACCTCGGCTCGAGACCAGGAATGAAGTGCTGGGGCACTCGTTTGAGCGACGGCACTACTACGTCGCCAAACGGCACGTAGACAAACGCAGTGAGCAAAATTGGCAAGTAGTTTGTTATGATGCTCAGGATGAAGATCTTCTGAGTCAACGACATCTCATGCTGGTCAGCGGTACGATGATTCTCGTACTCTGTGAGAAGCGTCGCGACGCCCTCGAGTGATGAGCTGATGTAGGGTATGGCAACGGCCAGTGAAATTGTTGGCAAGTATTCCTGAAAGACGGACGTGGGTGAGCATTGCTTCATGCCTCATACGGTGACGGCATGACCTACCAGGTAGAACTGATATGGGCCCTCGTACGCTTCCGAAATAAGAACCTCGACGGCGAAGACGCAGCAGATGATGGCCCCAAGGGCTACCGTGGCGACTATCATAAAGGGGATCTGGAGGAGCTGACGAGCAATGTGTTTCCATTTCGGGAAGTGGTGCATTACGCGGCCGACGTCATCCACGATGATGCGTTCGTACCTAAACTCGGGCCGGTTCACCTTGGACTTGTTGACGCCTCGGACATTCCAGCGGGTACTCAGGTCCAGTTGTCGCAGTTTCCAATACTCTAGAAAGACTGTGCACCAGACGCTGGTGAGGATGGCATAGGCCAGAGAATATTTCGGGAGGAAGAGCCATGTGACGACACCCGTGATGGCAGGAAACGTCAAAAACATCAGATATGTTTGGATAAAGGCAAAGTAGAATGCGACCTGCTCAAACATGTCAGCTTTCCCTTCAGTCTGGGGCCAAGTGAAGCACGTTAAGTAGAGACCACTGACCTTAGAGCCCAACAAATCTCGGATGTGATCAAAGTCTTCGACGGTGAGGATGAAGCGGCGACTGAGGTGTCGCAAGAGCGACTGGTTGACGCTCTCGTTATGAAGCGGGAATATGCTCTTGACATTCTTCCACTGCCCGACTTGTGGGGTGATTCCAGCGCCGCCCAGCTCCTTTGGCCACAGTACGAGATGATGCACAGCCAGGAGATCCTCGGCTTCGTACCATCCTGGCACAACCGTGTCTTTATCACCCCCTGGATGAGCCTGCGTGATGCTGTAGAGCCAGTCTCTTACTCTGCACTGTCAGTTAGCCGACGTCATTCTTCAGCAGGACGACAGGGGAAAGCTCATGGTGTCAGCACCTGGATTTGTAGACCGTATTTCCCAGCAGTTGCCGTGACGCCTGGACAAAGACTAGAATCGTCTGGTCGTATCCCGGGCGTACTTCTGTGTGCAGACCGGCCGCATCGAGGTTGTCGAGCAACGAGTTGAACTCTTTTGTGGCGACTTCATATTCTACACAATTGTCAGCTGGGAGATGAGCAGATGAAATGCTGATGCGGAGGAAAGCTTTCGCACCAATGCCGCTGAAGTCGTAAAGCACAAGATGCTTGTCGTTGACGGGTTGGTCCATCCCTTGCGGCGAATTCTTTGTTTTCCCGTTGCCCGAAACAGCTTCTGGTGCCGAAAGGTGCATCTTGAGCACCGAGGCAACGAGCCATTGGTCGACAGGGGCTTGGAACGTCAGGGGTGGCCAGCGGAGCCGGTAGGGCTGCCGACTGCAGCAGCGATCCAATTTGATGCTCGTCGAGTCGTGGTTGACTGGTTGTGCGCTGCTGGGTGCTAGGGGTTCGCGCTAGGCTTGAGAGACCTCTCTGCGCTCGACACTGGTCAGTGGGAGGAACAAAGTATCAAGAAGGAAGGGTGAAAGGTAAAAGCACGGCATTGTCGTGTTCTCGGTAAAGCCAGAGATTAGCTAATATCACAGCTATTGCCGCGCGTTTCAGGACATGCAATCCGCGCCACCACAATCTCCACTGTGCCACGACGAGGAGCGAATCACTGCGAATTCCTATTCAATGACTGTCGTCGGTTGGTGGCGTGGTGGCGAAGCGACGATCACTCCCATTGTCGGTAGTTCCCACGCCAGAGAAGCAGCTACAAATGCGACCTGCGCCGGACATCAACTGGAAATCGTATCATGTCCTTATCACGCTAAGTATCCATATTCTTCTTTCGATGGCCATCCTGAACTAAGCAGCCCAAGTGAGTTTACGATGCGAACGACGACGACAGTGTCCGAGGCCCAATAAAGCTTCTCCAGCTTGGACCTGTTCCTTCGATGTGCTTGTCCAACTAGGCAGTAAAGCGTTCGCTTCCAATATAATTAGTCACGCCTCGCATTCCAGCGCGTATAACCTCGAGTCGCTCAACGGACATGTCTATCGTCATGTCGTCGATGACCTGTTTGGTCTAGGCGATCTGGTCGATCACACTTCGTGGGATGTCATAGTTGATCGACCTGTCAAAGAAGTTTTTGATGTCTTTAGAGTGGGTGTCCGTCGCAAACTCCGGACCCAGGTTGTCAGCCAGTTTCTCGTAGTCACTCCAAATCTTGGAGCGCTTGCCCAGCTTCGTCTGGATGCCCTCGTTCAGCAGAGCGTTCGCTTGGATAGCTCGCGGCCGCTGCGCTTCCTCCTCGTCGTCGCGCTTGCGCTTTCCATGCAGATCGAAAAGCGACCGCACTTCGCCAAGTGTGTTGCGGTAGAACACATCCGCCGAACGGATCTGATTGGCAATGGGGTTGAAATGATGCTCCAGCCACTTTGCCGTGCATGCGTTTCCAATCGACGCAAGGTGGTTAGCGATCTGTTGCAATGGTTCGCCTGACCATCGGCTGGGGATTTTGACGACGTTAGTAGTTGACAATGTGTGTTTGCTCGTGATCCCCTTCCACGTTTCCCAGCCATTCTTCGAGCTGATTCGCAAACGCAGTGAGTGATGCATCTGACTCGTCGGTTCGCCCACGCAGGACTTTGCTCGTCCACGTAGAGAGGACGAATCGTGTATCTGGCGCAAGAACCAGACGTTATATTCGTTCATGGCTTCATTTAACCTTGACATGAGACCGTCCATATTGTTTGTCGACCGGAGAAGCTCGTCGAGTAGCGCGCCATGCTGTTCAGTCATCTCCTCTCGTGTGATGGTCGAGGTAGACTTTGTGATGAACGCGTCGTCGTCGTGTGCGTCAGAGACGACGGTCGGAGCCTGGCAGTCGGCCAAGCCAGCTACTAATGCGGCGGTATTGAATGATGGTTGGAACATCCTGATGGGTTGAGCGGGCATGTCGTCAGGTTCTTCGGCGCCACTCGCTGCCTGGGCCTGTTCGTCCGTCGGATTCGTAATTCCATCCATCGGCGTGCCATCCAGTCGGAAAGGATTCGGCGGTCCTTCGAACTAGACTGGTTGGTTTCGTGGCATCTTATCGGTTCAACCGGGTGTTCGACTTGACGAGCGCAGGAGTTGAGTGTGTACAACGTGATAGTCTGAAGAGGGCGGGCGGAGCAGTTGGTCGAGCGGTTGGGCGGTGAGCGCGCCGAGAGAAGATGAAGGGAAGAAGGGAAAGGATTGAAAGTGTTGAAAGGGAGAAGAGCGAAGAGAGAGGGGAGAGAGAGAGAGAGAAGAGAGAGTAAAGTGGGGTTGGAGTTGAGAATGTTGTCCTACCGCCCGTATAAATCACATGGCGTAGTTAAACAAGATGCATAAGTCAACTCCGTTTGCCAGGTAGCAGCTTCTGTGCGTTGGTGCGAGGGATTTCCTAATAACCTTAGCCTCGTTATTCCATCACCACCCTAGATGCCGTGCGGATGCCGTTCCAAGAATGGATGTCTAAATGCGTCGGCGTAGGCAGGTCGATATGATGGCGATGGTCTATCAGCATGGTGAATATAGTTACACATGGGTATCACTCTCCCGATTCCGCAAGTCAGCTCCATACATGTCGCAAACAGATCCCGTCCGTGCACCACCACCGGGCGCCCTCTGATTCTAGCGCTTCGCCGGATACTTAAACCAAGAACGCATACGGCTGGTCGAAGCACTCGTCCCAGCTCGTCTTCCCAGATGCCCAGAACTTCCGCAGCACGTCTCTGGCCACCATGGTGGTCGCGCCAGCCTGGAGGCACAGGTCCGTCAGGCCGTGCTGGACCAGCGCCTGTTCCTCGGGCGTGCCTTGGTTGGCCTCGAATCCCGCCACGATGAGCGGCCAAATCACGCAGTACATGGTGAAATGCGACCCGAGGCCCTCTTCGACGAGACGGAACAACCGTGCGCGATGAAACGACCGAGTCGCGTCGCCTAGCCTCGCGCTGCACGAGTCGCACGTAGGTACATCACATGGGCTACATGCGCGGAGGGGCAGCAGGCTGGCCGAGGACGAGTCGACAAAGAGTAGGACCGCGGATTGAAAGGCTTCGGCGACCAGCAGCCACTTCTCTTGGGGGCAAGTTGAATGCACAGCCGCCGACGTTGCCTGCTCTGTTGCCCATTCCTCTGGCGAAAAGTCGATGATGCTTCGGAAGTGAATCTGCAAGGCAGAGTCGGCACCTGCAGCAACGGCATCTACCAGCCCAGCTGCGAGTCGATGTCGAAGGTCGTTTATGCGGACGATTTCGAGGAACAGGTGTACAGGACACGGGAGGCGCGGATATAAGCCGTAAGCGTAGAGATCCTCGATGGTATCTATGGTATTGAAATGCTCCGCAGCAGTGGCCAAATCGTATGAAGGGCTGGTGGTATTGGCTATCACGCTCATGCTTATGGGGAGTACTGCTAGTGACGAGTATTCAGGGACGTGTAAATGGGGCGGATGCTCACATGGTAAAGGTGAGTAGACCAGGTCTCAGCAAGTAGCCTTCTTCGGGATCATTGACGAGGCCCTCGATGCCTCCGCGGAGCTTCAACAGCGCCGAAAATCCCTCGCTGTGGGATCGCCACTGGGGAGAGGCCGATTGGAACAGCTGCAGTGAAGTTAGCAAGCCAACGAGGTGAGACGGTCTGTTTACTTGTCCGTCGGTGCAGCCCGCGACGAGCAGATGAAGTGAGCCGACACTCACGGAAAGGAGACTTACTTCTGTAATAAGAAAGACAAAGACGCTAACCATAGTAACCGTAGCGGTCTGGGTGGTCAGCTGGGCAATCTCTTCGTTGAGGGCTCGTATAGCAGAGCCAACGTGGTAGTGTATGCGCAGCCAGAGCTTGCCCGCCGCGCCGGTGACCGGACCAGGTATCGGACCAGAGATGGGACCAGGCATGGGAAGGAAATTGGTAGGGCTTGTGTCGTGGCGATGCTCGACGGCGAGCTGCAGAATACGGTGGCCGAGGGCCAAGGAGATGAGAGCATGGCGCATGGAGGTGGGCAAGATACCGATGCCGACGATGGGGGCCACGAAGGGGTTGGGAGCGAGCTGATGTTGGGCAAGGTAAGGGTATATTTGAGAGTTGTCTGGAATCGGTCTGTTAGTGATGCTCCCCTGCTCCAGCAAGACAGTGCAGAAGCGGAAGGGGTGATGACTGATGACTGAATGCGAGGCCGGCGGTACATACAATAATGGGTGGCCTCGTGCATCTCGGCCAAGGGGTCCCGCAGCAGACGGGGGATCCGGGCGACTGGTTGTTGATGCTGGTGGCGAATAACATGTAGCCCATTCTGTCGCTGCGGCCGGATGACTGCACGGCCTGTGGCTTCTCCCACGACGTCTTGATTCTGTGTCTTGGACCGCACGAATCTGGGCTTGGCGTGGCATCCGGACCTCGGACGGAGCGGCGACTTGGCGGGAGTCGAGCGGGGGACGGGGACGGCATCGTCAGCGTCAGCGTCAGCGTCAGTGTCAGCGTCAGCGGGCCGCTCCGACTTGATGCGGATCGTCGGTGCCGCCGTGAGGACGCGGGCCTTGGAGCCCCGTTGGCGTCGCGGGCGAGCCGAGACCCTGCCGGGAGCCAGCCACGTCAGGGGCTTGCAGTCGTTGTATCCGGGACACACGATGCCGGCGTCGCGGCAGCGGTTGCAGACGGGACGAGCAGCATCGCACTCCCAGTGGCGCCGCTGACACTCCCAGCACGGCGTCTGCGCGGTAACGACGGGGCCTGGGGACGTGCTGGGCTGCTTGCTGGCCGCGTCAGGAGCTGGCATGCTTGCAAAAGCTTCGTCCTCGGTCCTGATCTGCCGCGTCAGGTCGTCTGCGAGTCTGTGAAAGCCGGGCTGGTTGGCGGCGTCATCCCATTCGATGCAGGCGAGGTCAAGCCAACAGCGGGGGCAGCGAGCCAACAGGACGGGATTCCAACGGGAGAAGCCAACCAGAAGCCAGCCAGTGTCGGCAGTCGCTGTCTGCGGCCGTCAAGCGCGGCTGTGCGACGTGAGACGGTCGTCAAGTTGCCATTTGCTGTTGTTGTGATGAGGCGCCTCACGATGATGTGAGTCATTGACGTTGGGTGAAGGACGGAGGTGAACTGGCATCTGACAGCTGAGTGTGGGGAAATCGCGGATCTACTACGAGTAATCACCCAAGGTGGGGGTGCTCTCCTTGACACTTGTAACAAGCAAGCAACTATTATTTCAGAATCATTTGTATTGCTGTTTTTCCATCTTGCCGCTGTACCTGAGTTTCAAAGGCATATCGCTGTAGAACGTGACGGGCCGTTTCACTAGCAGACAGCCAGGCGAACTCCAACCACATGCACTCTATTCGCCAACACCACCGTTCCACACTATTGCGATGGATTTCAGGATTACCCAGAGTCCGCGAGATCCTTCTGGAGACTAGATATGACGGACAACCCATTTGATGCGCGGTTGGTGACATGTATATGGTCAAGGGAGTCGGGACTAACAGTGCGATAGGCGAGAGCTCGTCTGGTCGTCGTGGAGGACCTCTGTTGTCCGGCACTTCGGTTTCGGCGATGGATTGGCTGTCGCTGGTAAGTGGCATCTACGTGAGCGTCGATTTTGAAGTCAAAGAAGGGCATCTCGAATCGAGGCGAGGTGGGGAAGTCCACCACGGGGACCGCAACAACATGAAGCAAGGGCGAGCGTGGTGATGAAAGCATGTAATACAACTGCCACCTACCTTACATCAGACGTTCCGTCCCGACGTCTGAATACCAGACTACCTAGACCCACAATCAACGCGAGAAGAAGATGATGACCGACCGTCCAACCAGTGTACGGGGAAACCTTGGCAAGACCTTCACCGAGAACACTTCTGAACTTGGACAGGGCATCGTCTGTTCGCAACGTCCGTTCGCGCAATTCGCGCGGGAACAGACTGCTCGAGCGTGGCGTTCGCCGCCACCCGCCGCCCTTGGATCGGCCCGCGCATCTGCTGGCGCCGTCGCGCCGTCAGTCGCGCCGTTAATATGGCGTCGTCCCTCAGCGGGAGGAGGAAGCCGTCTTGGCCTCCGCAGCGAACCTGAGAACCCTTTCGGGCGCCCTCGAGGCTGCGCGACGCCGTCAGCTCCCAACTTCCCACCAGCACCCAATTCAGCATAATGACGGCCCCCAAAAATCACAATATTGCTGGAATGGTAGGCGCTAGCAGGGAGCCCGCAAAAGGTTCCGCCGGCGCTTCCATGCCGACCATGCGAGCAGCAGGCCGCTGGAGATTAGGTAGTGCAAGGTCACCTTCGAGAAGGCGAGATAATTTACGGACGCTCTCTCCCATAGGGTTACTCACTCACTTCATCGCCGCGCAGTCACTTGCCGCGCGCTACTGTCGAGATTCGACGCCGTGCAACCGCCATGCGACCCGTTTGCGTGTGGTCGGCCCTGCTCGTGGCAGGCGCCACAGCTGCTGATGAAGGCATCTTTGAGCTCACGCCGCCGTTGATTCCCCTCCACGAGAATGCAGGCTCTTCGAACCTGTTCCCCGTGGGTGACTGCTTCGGGTTCAAGCTGGAGGAGGCCACCATCGACGAGATGCAAAAGGCGATGCAGAACGGCAATCTCACCAGCGTCAACCTTGTTGCATGCTACATGCGGCGCACCTTTCAGACGCAGCAGTACATCAAGTGGGTTCATGGCAAGGCACTGTGCGGTATGAATTCAAATCGCCTCGAGCTGACCACTGGGAAACAAACAGCTCCGTCATGCAGATTAACCCCGACGCGCTCGCCATCGCGTCTCAGCTGGACGCGGAGCGCAAGGCCGGCAAGGTTCGCGGCCCGCTCCACGGCATTCCATTTACCGTCAAGGACAACATCGGCACCAAGGACAACCTGGAGACCACCGCCGGCAGCTGGGCCCTGCTCGGCAGCAGAGTGCCTCGAGACGCACACGTCGTCGCCAAGCTCCGCCAGGCCGGCGCCGTGCTCTTCGGCAAGGCCACCCTCAGTGAGTGGGCCGACATGCGGAGCAGCAACTACTCGGAAGGATACTCTGGTCGTGGCGGCCAGTGCCGAAGTGCCTACAACCTGACCGTGAACCCCGGTGGCAGCAGCTCTGGGAGTGGTGTCGGCGTGGGCGCCAACGCCATTGCCTTTTCCTTGGGCACGGAGACGGACGGCAGCGGTACGTGGTTTGCTGGAACTGGCTACGGATTGAGTGGCAGCCGTGTTCTGACAAACTTGCAGTCATCAACCCGGCCATGCGAAACTCCATCGTTGGCTTCAAACCCACAGTTGGCCTCACGAGCAGAGGCGGTGTCATTCCCGAAACGGAGCACCAGGACTCTGTCGGCACCTTTGGCCGCACCGTCCGTGACGCCGTGTACGCCTTCGACGCCATCTGGGGTGTCGACTGCCACGACAACTACACCCTGGCTCAAAAGGGAAAGACCCCCAAGGACGGATACGCCCAGTTCCTGTCCAACAAGGACGCCCTCAAGAATGCCACGTTTGGTCTCCCTTGGAAGAGCTTCTGGGTCTATGCCGATGCCGAGCAGCAGAACGTCCTCGGGGAGCTGGTCAAGCTCGTCCGGTCCGCCGGCGCCGCCGTCATCAACGGGACTGAGATTACAAACTACGAGACGATTGTCAGCCCCTCTGGATGGAATTGGGACTATGGCACCTCGCGCGGGTTCCCCAACGAGTCCGAGTATACCTATGTCAAGGTGGACTTTTACAACAACATCAACAAGTATCTTTCCCAACTCAACAACACCAAGGTCCGCACCCTCGACGACATTGTGCAGTACAACAAGGATTACACCGGCATCGAAGGCGGCTACCCCTTCCCCAACGGCCACCCGGCGTTCTTCTCTGGGCAGGACAGTTTCCTCGCGTCTCTGGAGACCAGGGGCATCCGGGACGAGACCTACTTCCAGGCTCTCGAGTTCTGCCAGAGCTCGGCTCGCAACGGCATCAACGACGCGCTGAACTACAAGGGAAGGAAGCTGAATGGTCTGTTCGTCCCCGTGGATCCCGGCCAGAGTTATCAAATTGCTGCGCAAGCTGGGTCTCCGCTGGTTACGATCCCTGCCGGCATCCACTCCGACTCCGGAATGGGATTCGGCCTTGGAATCATGCAGATGGCGTGGGCAGAGGCCGAGCTGGTTCGGTGGGCAAGCGCAATCGAGGACTTGCAGCACACGTCGGGCACGCCCTACAAGAGGACGCAGCCAACCTGGCGCGGGTACCTGCAGAAGAATCTCCCCGTGCCGCTGTAAATAAGCGACAGCGGCGGCGTGTCCACTATCGTCGCACCTCTGTAACTGGAGCTGCCGTGGCAGGCCGCAGGATTGGTGAGTGAAACCCCGTCAGAGCTCTTCATCCGCAACACTGTGGTTTCCGTCTGTGGACAACAACGTGATGGGCCTCCAGCCGTCGTCAGTGGCATTGTCAAGCATACGGCAGTACGCTTCACGGCGAGAAAGTGAATCCCGCGTGGATATCGCGGAAGCAGAAGAATCCTCTGTCCGTTGAGAGTCGTCGGCACACGCTTCCGCCTGATTCTCGCCGGCATCTCCCAGCTCGCTATGCCTGCGCTTCCGTGCAAGCACAATGGAATCCTGTGCCGCTGTTACAGTCTCATCGATGCGAGAATCGCTTGTGTCTCGACAAGGAGACTCGTCTCTGAGTTGAGATTCATCGCTTGCTTGTTGTTGCCAACCGAGCGGCACCGAGTCCGGCAGCAGGCTGACCATTCGTTGTTGCATGGAGGTATCACGCGGCAGTGGCCGAGCCAAAGGGCTTGACGCGACTTCCACAGAGGTAGTATCGCGTTCTGGAGAATATTCCCGTCTGGACAAAAGGCCCATCCGTTCAGATTCGGCGGCTTGCGATTCCACCGGTGCAGGTCCGGCTGCAAGAGCAGCCATTGTCAAATCATGTTCAAAGACTTGGCCCGAACAGCAGTCGCCGAATAGCGACTTGATGGAGATATCTGTAGGCAAGAGGGGTTAGCAAGTTTCGGCGCGGCTAGAAAGGCTGGCAACAGTGACAAACCTTCTGCCACCCACTGCTCTGGGTCGACCGTACATGGCCAAATGTCCTTGGGTTTGAAGGTCTTGACCAGGTGGCAGAGCTCTGGATACGACGAGTGTCTCGAGTACGGAAATTGAATGACTCTGGGTAGTCCATCTGCAGTTGAGTTATTCGAGGTGGTGTGCTGCTGTGCAGAGCTCGGTGACCGGTGGGACAGTGTCCGAAGCGCTGTTTGAAGATCCGTCGACTGGCCCTCTCTGAAAGTTGAGGCATCAAGGTTGAGCGACAAGCTTCTGCCGCTTGCAACCATACTGCCTAGTATGCTTCTGATTGCGCCTTGTTCCGCTTCAGATATGGCGTCCGAGGAAGAGATCCTGCACAATGGTTAGTGAATGTTCCCGACTGAGGGAGTAGAGACCCACGCACAACTCAAGCAGTACCAGGAGATCCTCTTGGAAAGGGAAAGCCAACTCAGCCTCGCGCTCAAGGTCCTCGCCACCGCCCCCGACGCCAGCTTCCACGAGCTTCTCGCCACCGGGCAAGCGTGCAACTATCGGCTGGATTCTGACGACGTCTGGCCTCTTGGCTTCAACACACATTTCGCCCTTCTCGCAACTGTGTAGCCGTACGTTTTGGTTCGAAGTCAGGCAGCCTGGGTGAGGTGTGTTTCCACACATGTGCCCGGTCAATGCTGCTGCCCCTGCGGCGATATGAAACTCGGCCGCGGATTGTTTCTCGGACGGCCGGCTCCTGAGCGAATTGTATATTCGCATCTTGTAGTCGTCTACGTGAATCTGCCAACAGTTAGAGGGGTCGGGATCTGGGCGCAGTGTTGTCACGTACAGGAGACTTTAACGCTTTGGAGAGCGCAATCCAAACCTCCTCGTATCCGTACGTCCAAGCCTGGATGTGGAATACCGTGTCGTTTGGATACCGGGAGACCTTGCGAAGCAATTCCGCAATACCGTCTGCCTTTGTTTGGAATGGAACATTGCTGATGAAAGAAGTGTCCAGGTAGATCTTATCCAGCGTTTTGAGGCCACAGGTATATTCGATGAGGATGGGATTTCGTGCCAACGTGGTGACGAACCACGGCTCGCTTCGAATATCTCCAGTGTACAGAACTGATTTTCCATCCCCCTCAATCACTTGAACATGTTAGAGATTGGCGTATGGGGCAATTTCGATGCACTCACGGAACATTACGGCACCAGGGCAGTGGTTGGCGTCGAAGAGGGTGACCTGCATGTGGTGCCCAGGCTGCAGCTCGACAATCGTGGGTGTTTCCAGGGGCAATGGTTTCTTAAGGCGCTGTGTTAGAAGGAACACCAGGCTCTGCCAGGTTGACGAATAACGCACCAGAACTTTGCCGAGATGTCTGTAAGTTTGCTGCCTGGCCTCGAGTATGCCCTGGGCATAGTTGATGCGGCAAGGGTACCTCTCGAGACGAAGCAAAATCTCTCTGGTGGCGGCAGAGCAGTAGACACTTTGTTAATTAGCAAACTGTTTCATGGGCAAGACTCGGGCACTGTTGCGTACAATGGGGATCGGAGACTGTCCAGCCCGGCGAGATGGTCGCTATGGACATGGCTCAAGAAGCACGCTAGTGGAGGCGGCGCGTTGGCATGTTTGCGGAAGAAGTCAACTAGGAATGAGTTAGCGATGGTAATCAAGGATTGAATTTCCGAGGGCGAGGTTACACTGACTTCTGATGTCTGGAAACTCGGCCACGAGGCCGTTAAAGGTCGACATGTTGTGTGCGACCTGGTGATTGTTGTCGTGCGTTCGACGCCTGGCAGACCTCGCTGCAACGTGCCAGTCAACCTCTTGCCAGCAACAGAAAGACGGGCTGGCGGCCTGCCGACCATGCCATGCCTTTCACGGCATACAAATTGTCTGCAAAGCGCCGTCACTGGCCGTCGTGTTCGATGTATACCACGTCAAGCAAGGGAACGAGGTTGAAGGAAGCAGGGGAGCGGGGAGCGCAGTATGTCCGGGAAACTGTTGGTCTCTTGACAGTTCGCACTGTATCTGGCCGCAACCTTAGGCGGCCATGTGGGAGGCTGGAGCAAACTAAGGTTGGCTCCAGGCAGCAATGACGGTGCGAATAGGTCCAATAGTTGGAATCAAACTGTGCTACCCTGGAACCTCACCTCCGCTGGACTCGGGAGATGCGCTTCATGAAGATGCCACTTCTGTTCAACCGCCGTTTCGCACGCACGTTCAGTCGGGACCGCGACCACGAATATGTGGAAATCAAGAATCACAATCTATGTTTGCCGCCGGAAGCCTCATGCCTATGCTCAGTGCTTCGCTCCATGCCTATGAGAGAAGAAAAATCTACATGGGTAACAGGAAACTCGATACTGAGTCGGCTCTGCCATGCTCACAATCTCTCCCACCCGGGGGCCCTGAGCCCCTTTCTGCACCTGCTCACCTCTAGTCGAAGTGAATGCGCCACAGCTCGCGGTCGCTGCCGGCGTTGAAGTCGCTCCTGGTGTGCATCATCAAGGTGTTGTCGCTGACGACGAGGTCGCCCTTCTCCCAGATGTGGTAGTAGGCCACCCGTCGGTCGTGGAGGGCAGAGTCAAGCGCCTCGCAGATGGCTGCGCTCTCGGCCTCGGCGTGGCCCTCGATTTTCACGATGGTTTCGTCGAACTTAGTCTTGCTCTGCGGCCAGGGCTCGTGATATCGAAGGCACGGCTTGCCGGTGGTAGGGTGCTTCACAATAAGGGGGAGGCCCGCCAGGACGATCTGATCAAAGGACGACGTTGACACGGACCAGGTCTTGCCGGTGAGGCTCTCGGCCGTGATCCAGGGCGGGAGATGCTTGAAGACCATGGTCGACGAGGAGAAGAGGGTGAAGCCGGTGTGTCGCGGAGACGCCGTGGCACCGGCAAAGAACTGGAATCTGTTGACGAATCGATCAGCTCTTGTGCTCCCTCGAGCCGCGCAACAGGGACAGAAGCACTTACTGAGGTGGAGTCGAGACAAGGGCCTCTTCGCCCTTGTCATTCACCTTCTTCACCGTCTTGAACAGCCCGTCATAGTGGAACGGCATCCACTCTGCGGACAGCACGTTGTTCAAACCCCGAGTGTCGGCGCCGTGGTCCTTGACCTTGAGCAGGAGCCCAAACTTCCAAGGCAGCGGCTCGCCAAACTGCTTGGACTTTTCGATGAACACGCCTTCGTTTGGCTTGTTGAAGAATCCCCGCATGATGACGGGGGAGTTGATCTCTGCCAGGGATCGAACCTTCTTTGCGTCGACAGCATCGATGTTCATTGCATTGGGGCCGTTGGCCGGCCTGATCATCCAGCCACTGGGGTAGATTGGCTCGCAGGTGATACCGCCCTTGGACTTTCCCCAGGAGAAGAGATCTGACTTTTCGCGAAAGTAGCTGGGCTTGCCGTTCTCGTGGACGAGCCCCATGGTGTCGTCATTGTCAAAGTCAGAGCGCAAGCCGGACACGACGGTGCCGTCAAGCTTGAAGCCCACGGTGCAGTGCCAGGGAGTCGTGTACATACTAGTCGTGGGCAGGGGGCTGATGGACAGCTTGGCGGCGCCTGTCGACGGGTGAATGGACAGACGGACGTGGTCCTTGTACTTTTGGCGAACGGCACTGGCAAATGCCTGCAATCGTGTTAGTCTTGTTCCAACCCGGGGACGAGACAGAAGGCCTACATCTCCGCGCATCATCATTTCCTTGGCAATGTACTCGATTCCCCTCTTGTACCTCGTCTTGGAGCGATCATCCTGGAGGGGGTACACGTCCGCAAGATCGGTCTCGAGGAATTGATGTAGCCCCGATACGTGAGGCAGACATCCTCACTCTTGCTTACCACCTTCCACTCCCAGTCTGGGCGGCTAAAGGTGTTGAGAAGGGCGCGGCGGAAGTTGGAGGCGTTGGCCACATATGTCATCTCGTCAAGCTTCTCCGGCAGGGCGATGGAGACGAGGTCCCTGAGACGGGAGAAGACGATGTTGTCGAAGCCCTTGTCTACGGCCAAGGCCCTGAGGGTCTCACCGTACGCCCAGACATCTTTGTCCGGGACGCCGAGCAGGTCTGGAAGACGGTCAGCCACCACCGCACATTGCAACGAACCGAGTCAGCAGAGCCAAGGACATACCGTTGTATACAAGTCCGTCCGAGATGATGGTGAGTTTTGCTCCAGGGGGATGCACGTCGGCAATGGCTTTGCAGAGGCCGTTGAGATGCGCCAGGGCCAGCTCTTCAGCCCGATCCGGAAGCTTTCCGAGGACTTTGACGGAGGTGTTTGGCGACTTGAAGGGAAACGCAGGGAGGCACATGGGCACGACCTCGCCGGCGCGGACATGGCTGTAGATGACGGCCAGGAACTTGAAGGCGCCCTCGCCCGCCTTGGCCGGGGCGCTGGGGGATCTCTTCAGGCGATACCGGTCGATGATGTGCAGGATCTTGGACGCCGTGTCGAGGGCATCGGTGTCGACCACGGTGGGCAGGCTACCCGAGAGGCTCTCGAGGTCGAACGCCTTGAACGCCTCGCCCGCGGACTTGATGCTAGTGATTCGGGCATCCAGTAACTCTGCGGGCTCGGGCTCGGTTTTTACTGCGATGCGCATTTTTGGTCAGAGCAGGACGAGACGGTGAAGAGCAACGACGAGGTAGCTGAGGCGGTCTCTAGGAAGGCTGATGAAGTAGCAGCGAAACTGGACCAGACCAGAGTCACCAGACCACCGCTGAATGGAGGGAAATCGAGATGTGACGTTTAAGAAGTGGTGAGGATGCAGGTCGCTTGCTGGCAGGTCCAACAAGTGCCGTGCCGTTTGGGGCAGCTGCTCTGTATGTACGCGTCAAGCTCGTGCAGATGCTACGATCAATCTATCCCATCCATGGGCCATCATCCACGCGGTGAATCGCGGCAAGCAGAGGCCAAGGCCAAGGCAGCCCAGCCCATCTCGATGCCCTGTGCGCCTACTGCTCATAGCATACCGGCGCGCGGGAGGGGGGCTAGGATCGCACATCCCACTTCTATCTCTCACGTTGCATGCAGTCTACGCTCCGCCACAGTGGGATGAACCTACCGCATGGCGAACTTGAAGCCGCCGTTACAAACCACGTGGGATTGTAAGTCGGGGGCCCAACAGGTGTACAGGGCCCCATACGGAGGTTTAATCTGTACGGGCCTCGGGGAGGCAATGATTGCCCTTGGGTCCTCGAAGGCTTGTGGGTCCCCTCTCGCCCACAAACTAGCGTGGTACTTTAAGCGGACCAATAGAATGTACTATGGCAATTTGTACCAAGGAGGATTGTTGGTACTTCTATCACAAGCCAATGTTCTAGTTAGAAGAAGTATCGTTAATGCGCTAGCGTCTGATTGGTTTTTGCCCCTGGAGTTTGGTACCCACAAGCCTTCGAGGACCCAAGGGATTGCCTCCCCGGGGCCCCGGACAGCTATTGGGCCCCGTAAGTCGGCCTAGTGCGAGGGTAGACATGGCCGACGCGATTGATAATTGCGCTCGTACGACAAAGACGTCGTGAGATGAGAGGGAGGAGGATGATGCTGCTACGGAGTGCTGCTGAATCCTGATGACGATGCTTGTGACTCGCGGGGGCGTGTTTGGGACCTTCTCGGTCTGTGCTCGT
Source organism: Tolypocladium paradoxum (assembly GCA_002916505.1). Classification (NCBI taxonomy): domain Eukaryota; kingdom Fungi; phylum Ascomycota; class Sordariomycetes; order Hypocreales; family Ophiocordycipitaceae; genus Tolypocladium; species Tolypocladium paradoxum. The sequence goes on along the minus strand of PKSG01000349.1, from coordinate 16,792 downwards.
GCGTGCAGTCGTCGAGCGCTTCACCAGCCACTCTGCGAACGATGCGACTTTGAAGAGCAGCCTAGAACTCGACGACAGAATGATGACGCCATGGGAATGGCCGCTCGCTTGGTGAACTTCCTGAACGGGCGACGAGGCCGACTGGCAAAGACGCGGGTGACTGCAGCTCCCTCCTTCAATCGCGAGGCCGCCTCGCCCATTAGCAGCAGCGCATCCGTCTACTGCTGCCGCTCCAATGGCCATGATAGGGCCAGTGGAGTTCTGTTGGCTCAACCGAAGCCAAGCTGCGGTCATGTTTGGTCGCGTCCGCTTAGGCTCGGGCGTTAAGTACGAGAAGAGATGGTTGCCATCACAGAGTCGCATCCAAAAAGTGAGTGAGCCGGGTTCCAGGACTAGGAAGGAGTGAACAGTGGCCCTACCTGCTCGTAGTTGTTGGAAGATCGACGGCTGCATGGTGACAGTGGAATTCACTGGAGATCTCCCTGTCCACACCCTCACGTCGGCGTTAGAGTTCTGTCGTCTCGTCTGGCCCGCTTATACCGGGAACAGACCAGACCAGCCGCAGAGGAGACACTGAGTCGCGGGAGCTGTTCAACGACGCGCGTGCCTCATCGCTTGGCGCAATGAATTAATTTTAAATAAAAAAAACGAAAAACATCCGTCTGTGCGGACTTGCTGAAACAGTCGACATGATCGGGAGGCACCGAAGGACCAAGAGAGAAGCGTCGTCGACACGGCTCATCACCGAGTTTCCTAGCCGTGCCAAGCCAGTACTCATAAGCTTCATGTTGTAAGCCTGTCCAACATCTCCTCGTTTTTAGCAGCCGTTTGCATTCGTGGGATCACCGAAGCCAAGGCCCCTGACATCGTTCCAGAAACCAGGGTCGATCGACTCGTGCCACGGTACCACCCTCCGGACCGCGCCACCTCAAAACCAGGGACCTTGGGCTTTGCAAGTGCGTTACAACCACATCCACACGACTGCAGAATCCCTCAAAAGCCAAGAATAGTAGGCGCCGCTGTGCCTCTCTGCAACTTGACCGCAAGACGACGACCCACCAGCCAGACCACATCTACACTGAGCGAATCATCATGGAAGCGAACAACGACTTACACATTGTAGACGTGGCGATTGTCGGTGGTATGTCTCCCTCTTCTATCAGGAACTGGCACGGCCGGAGATGAATCCTGGATGGAGCGCTGACATTCCACTCTCTTGCAGGCGGACCTACCGGTCTGTTCACCGGTTTGCTTCTCCAGCGCCTGGGAGTCTCGGTGTGCATCATTGGTAAGTCGTGGGACCCTGGCATGTAAGTTGCTGAACAACGCTGACCGCTGTGGTGAATGGCGCAGATGCAAAGCCCAAGAGCCTCGACCTTGGACGGGCAGACGCGTTGAACGCACGCACCCAGCAGTACTTTGAAGTTGCCAAACTGCTTGACGATCTGCTACCCGTTGGCCTCAAGTGCAACAGTACGTTTCGTCGACTTATGCCTTGAGCCATTTTCGTACAAGACGCAGAGCAAGGCTAACCTCGCACAGCAAGCTCCACGTTTGGCGATGGCGAGTTCAAGTCGCGGCAGAGCGCGTGGTGGGTCAGCCTCGAACACACCCTGCACAAGAACTTCCTCATGATCGGCCAACCGGTCGTGGAGGAAATCCTGAGCAATAGGCTCGAGGGGCTCGTCCACTACGGCGAGCAGGTCGTGTCCGTCACGGAGGACGACGGCGCGGTGGAGGTCGTGACCAACTCTGGCCGCAGGGTCCGCGGCAAGTACGCCGTCGGCGCGGACGGCGCCCGGTCGATGGTGCGGAGGGAGATGGGCGTCAGCTTCACAGGCACGAAGCCCGAGATGCTGTGGGCCGTGCTGGACACGTTCATTGACTCGGATTTCCCCATCTGCCCGGAGATAGTCACCTTCCAGCTCGACGGGCAATCTCGAGTTTCGTGGATCCCGCGGGAGCGGGGCCTGTGTCGTTTCTACGTGCTCCTCGAGGGGGAGGTTACGCAGGCGAGGGCCGAGGAGTCTATCCAGAAGCACTTGGCGCCGTACCGGGTCGAGTTTAAGAAGACGGAGTGGTACAGCACGTTTGACGGTATGTCTGCGATTTCGATTCAGCATGGACGAGGTACTGACAAATTGATACAGTCAAAGAGCGCATCGCGTCCTCGTTCATCTCTAGAGACGGCGCCGGCCGCATCATCCTGGCGGGCGATGCAGCCCACGTCCACTCCGTCAATGGCGGACAGGGACTCAACACGGGCATCGCGGATGCCTTCAGTCTGGCGTGGCGCCTCGCCAATGCGGTCACGAACACGCGCATGAAGGCCGGCGCCGCGGACAAGCTGATTCGCAGCTACGACATGGAGCGCCGGAGCACGGCTCAGGGCGTCATTGACGTGGCTGCTGCTTTGGTGCGGGATACTGTTCACACGGCGAGGCAGTATGTTGGCACGATTGAGAGGAATGCGGGTTACATTACTGGTGAGTCCGCCGATCCTCCACTGTTTGACAGTGTTTCTCTGGCCGATTCTGGTTCACCTCTACTTTGGGTTTCTGAGAAACTAACGCATGCCCATAATATTAGGCATGGGAGTTTCGTACCACGATGCAAACTCGCCGCTCATCAAGGCGTCGGAGCACGGCATCTGGAAGGCCGGCTATCGATGCCCCGACGTGGTTCTGGAGTCGGAAGGCAAGGGCAGCACGAGGCTGTACACTGAGGCTACCTACGGAAGATACCTGGTGCTCTTCATCGGCAACCACCAAAACGTTGGGCTTGGCCATGGGGACGTTGCCGTGCCCTACCGGATCCGTCCCGTGGACAAGCCGGAAACCGTTCGGACGAATGGCTACGCCTCATCCAAGGAGAACGGCATCCACGCAGCCAACGGAACTGCAGGAACTGCAGGCAAGACTTTCAAGGCAGACTGGGTCAACTCAGAGGACTCGTTCGTGGTGGTAGTGCGTCCGGACATGTACATTGGCTGCGTCGGCCAGGACTTCGACAGCTGCAAGCAGTACTTGGACGATCTGTACAACTAGACTAGGCTAGACTCGGCGGCATCCTGCGATCAATGATGCATCAATAGACTCCTAGATCTTTGCACACTACGGAGTACGTCAGATCGCGCCACACAGCGCCCCCCGCCAGTGGCCTGACTCCCTGCTTTTATCCTCCCTGCTTTGGCAGGCGCATCAGTCGTCAACAACCGTCGGTCAGGAAACGAGAAGTGGACGTCGCCGATGTCACAACAGGTAAGCTTTGCAGGTAGCCGTTGTACTTGCTGTCGGGCTCTTCCAGGTACGCCTGGGTACAAACCCGTCAGAACTTACTGAAGGCGAATGACAACCGGGGCCACTCAGATTGCAAGTTTATTCATGGCAGGAACCTTCACCCGTCCAATGCCATTCCCGTCAGCAGAGTGTAACGATGTGAGCCAGATGGCCATTTTTCACCATTCAGCCGTCATTTCCAAGTTCATACTAGGCCATGGAACGCAGGTAGTTCAGATAAAATACGGCGCTGACCTTTACTCTAACGGGGGCCGTATTGTAGATCCACACCGTGATTCAGAAGGCAAGGAATTCATCCCATTGTCTGTGCTCGGCCGCTTTTCCCAATCCGACGCGGATGGCTGTGTCTGGTCTATAAGCCATTACCTGGCCGAGCAGACATATTCCTTCATAGGTACCGCATGTCACATCACTCGTTTGCCGCAGCGCGTTTGCCAATGGACAGGTGTAGAGAGCCGGAACGCAACAGAAAACGCCCAACAGCATGGACCCGGTCTGCTACTCCAAGGAAGACCTGTCAGATTGCTGCTGGATGTTGCGGCAGGACCTTGCCTTGCAAGGGCCCCAGCGACGGTGCCATCATGTGCCGCCTGCCTGCCGTCGACGTCGAGTACGTACACCAAGACCACCACAACGTCACGTATGACTTGAAATCTGGAAGATGTATGCTATTCGTTTGGTCGAGGTCGTGCAGGCTCGGGAGTTTGGCGCGCTGAATGTCTTCCATGGCTGCAGTATTGAGAACCACGTGAAGCGGCGAGGACGGCGTGTGTCGCGCCTGTCTGGTTGCAGGTTAAACGCGAATTTCACCTTCAACGCTGCACGGGAGGATCTCAGAGGATGGCCTTGCAAGCGTGTATCGTGAGATTCTCGGGGTTGCGATCACGTCGAAGGAACAGCTGTTGCTTAGCAAGCGGGTCGAGGCCGATGAACGCCATCCGTCTCAAGAAATGAGGCCAAAAGTCATGTAAATTAAGAGATGGAATTGCTCGGATGGCTCATGCAAGCATATAGCGCGAGCGTATCCCATCTACCGTGTTCCAGAAGTAGAAAGTAGTATTGCAAAGAAATTCGCCCAAAATGATTCCTTCCTACAGCTTACCTTACAGAGCAAACACCTGAACGACCACCATGGCAATCAGACCAGTGAGGCCGATAGCTAGAGTAGAAACACCAGCCTGTACGGGCTTGGTAGGGATGGTCGAGGGACCAAAGGAGACATTAGTCCAGCTCTCCGTGGGAAGGGCGACACTAGAAAAGCAGTTGGGGCCAGGGCAGCCCGACACGGGGGTGCTGGAGACACCTGGGCAGCCCTGGCCGGAGCAACTAGGCTTGGGAGTCGCGGCAGTGGGCTTGGTGAAGGTCTGCATGGTGCTGCTAGCGCCGGGCACGGTGTTGTTGTACATGGTCGACGTAGCCTCGGTGGTCGTGGTGCTCTGAGGCGGGTTGACGCCACCAGTGCTCAAGGGAGTGGGCTGGGGGATTTTACCAATCTCCATCTCTGTCTCCTTGACGGGGCAGACGGTCGTGTACCACGGGATGACCTCGGTGGTGACTTGGCCCTGGGGGCAGTTGGTGACCTGGGGTGGACAGGCAGTGACGGTGTGAACCTTGGTCGTGTAGATGGTGCTGATGGTCAGGGGCACGGTCACAGGCACCGAGGTCTTGGTCTCCTCAGTGGCGGTCGGCATGGGAAGCGGGGCCGTCTGGGTCACCGGGCAGACCGTGGTGTACAGAGGGATCGTCTCCGTGGTAACATAGCCAGTCTTGGGGCAGTTGATGACGTACGGCGGACATTCGGTCACGGTGTGGACCGTGGTGGTGTAGGCGGTGCTAGTCGTCATGGGGACCGATGTGCTCGAGGTCATGGTCGAGTTGGACCACACGCCGGTGCTCGAGACGATGCTAGAAGTAGTGATAGGTTCTGAGCTCTTGACACCGCCAGAAGTGGAAGTGGTCGAGTTGACAGGAACAGAGCTGGTGGTGATCTGCTTAGTGGAGCTCGTCGTGGTAGCCTTAGCAGAGCTCGAAGAGGTAGCCTTGCTGGTGCTGCTGGTGTTGCTGGTGCTAGTCGTGGTAGGCTTGCTAGGCGTGCTACTGGACGTAGGCTTGGTCGGGCTAGCCGACGGAGTCTTGGTAGAAGTCTTGCTCGTCGAGGTGGTCGTGGGCACAGGGTTGCAGCCATACTGGAGCGCATCCAGGACATGTTGATAGAACGATTTGCCTCCAACAATATTCTCGGCAGCGCGGTTGAGATCCCACAGCGAGATGCCACCAAAGTTCGTCGTGCTCTTGTACTGGCATACCAGCTCCTTGACCTTCTCGGGACCAACGTAGCCGGATCTAGCTGGGGTCTCGCCTGCGGCTGACAGGGAGCCTAGAAGACCGATAAACAGCTTCGCCGACTTGCTCTTGTCACTCTTGGCGACTATGTCCACCCAGTCACCATAGCTGAACTTGTCGGGCCAGTTGTCGTTTTGGGGGATGACATCGCAGGATGGGTTGTTGTAAAACTGGATGAAGAGAGCATCGAAGGCGGCCGTCTGGATCATCTCCTTCATGTCGAAGTATGCGGGGTTAGTAGGACACTGGGGAGCACCGGTGATCAGAAGAGACCTGTCCAGAGAGCGCAATCTGTTGATCATGGCAATGTAGGGCTTATTGTCTGCAGGAAAAGTGGTTAGTCTTTGCAACCATGGCTGGTTATGCGGGGTTCGTACCAAGTGCATGGATCTCGAGGTCAAAGTCGAATCCATCAACTGCAACATGCTGCGAATCGCTGTCGAAAGGGCGGGGTCCATTCCAGCTCTTCGTGTAGGGACCAAAGGCGCTGTATAAGAAGTCGGCAAAGGACTCGCCGTTCTCGTCGCTGGAGACTTTGTAGTTGTTTCCCTGTTCTGACCACCAGCCACCAATGCTGAGAATGACCTTGACACCCTTTGACTGACAGTAAGGAATATCCGTCTTCAAGGAGGCACAATTGCTCTGAAGCCCAGTGTCCAGTCCGTTCTTGCCTATGTAGCCGACGCCGTCACAGAAACTAGAGAAGTTGATGGAGGGATAGCCATTCTTCGTCGGGTCGTGCTCCGGGGCCTGGTTGACAAAGCCCACGGTGGCATACTGAACACCACTGTCGCAGTATTCCCTCAGCGTCGCTCCCGGAGATTGACCCTGGCACGGGGTTAGCTGAGGAACGTTCAGATTGAATCATCTGTCGCAAGCATACCCAGTAACCATTCAAGGCACCAAACGTACTCTCGTTCCCAAGCGCAAGAGTCATGATCGCCGCCGTGATGCGGTACCGAAAAGTGAGAGATTGTAAGTTGGCCGAAGCCGGGTAAGGAGTGTGATGCTACCGAGATGAACGAAAGGACGCAAACAACACGTTTGCAGGTTGATGTAGAAATAGAATAGGAAAGAATGGGGAGACGCAGGAGGAGGAGTGCTGCAAGTTGTGACAGCAGACCACGCATTGCACTCACTACGCGGTTCTCCTCCTACCAAGGTACATGGGGACGCGGCCATTTCCGGTACAGAATTTCTCATCGTGAGCCGTCTCCATTCAAGCACAGTGCCAAGGGCGGGGCCATACGACTCCTCCTTGCGAGACGCGGTGAGAGTGGACTCGTGGAGCAATAAAATTTTGCGAGTATTGTCACGCGCATGCACTCATGCCTCATGAATGTTACCGACTGATTACCGACTGATTGCACAGGGGAAGGCCGTAATCAGCAAGCCGGAGCCAGGTTTCTGTCAGTGGTACAAGTCCGCACAAGGCAAGTTGCTCCAATCGTCCTTTTGACAGACCCATCCGAGCGAAAGCAACTCCTCTCACATGACATTCGATCATTGTCGGCTCAATCGACATGTTGCAAAAAGGCAACGGCTTGGGGGTTCAGATGAGAAGAATGTAGATTCGAGAGACGAGCGGGAGGCAGACAAATGAGCGTCTGCACACTTCTAGCTGCAGACGACTGCTCGACGCCGTATGCACGTGTCCATGTACGTACGTAAGTGCTCCATGGCATATGTGTATGTCGGTTCGAGAACGCTTGCTTTCCCACGTCGCACAATACAATCTAGTGCAAATGAAACTCTCTACTGAGAAGAAATACTACCGCCGTTCATTATAGATGAATTTCTCCCGACACTTACCCAAGAAGTTCTAAGGGTCCCCAAAAATGTTGGGTTCGGACTTTTCCCCCGAACGACTACAAGAACGCAACTTCTCCTGTCACTCGAATGTTTTTATACTCGTCATTCAAAGCATTGTCAAGCATACTCTCCCTTTGGTCAAGTTGGGCCGACTAAAACTGCTCGCATCGGAAAGCGTGCCATGCGAAACATCTTCCTCAACGAAAAGGACAAGTGCTGTGGGTAATCCGGGCGAAAACCACACAACTCGATAGCTGACGCTTGGATAAAACAGTTTGTTGCTGAGCAGCCGCAGCTTAGCTCGCGAGCTTGGGATGTCGTGTGCAACGGAGGATGCCCAGGTGATATACGGGAGATATGTGGCGGAACAGACCCCACAAGAAACGGCAGGAAGGACAAGTATATGTCCTACTGGAAGCTTGAGGGGTAGTGTCAGCTGCACCACGGCTTCCTAGTGAGGTCATTGCGGTGACAACAGCTCGAGAGCTTTAGAACTTCAAGTCCGACGCCATCGTATTGTTGAGGCATGTACGCATTCCCGCTCGGTATATTAGTTATAGAGTTTTAGCGTGGGTCTTGTATTCCCTCCGTTATAGTGAAAATCCTTACTAACTCGGGAAAGGTGGCCTCTTGATACACGTTTTATGTCGCATCAAATAATTTGAGACGTTGTGGATCAGGGCCATACTCGTAGTTTGGTTCGAGCGCAAGCAGTCGGTCCGAAAGTGGAGGTTTCTTGTCAGAGTGGCACATGTCAGTAGAACAGAGTCGACTGGTATCCGTACTTGGGCCAGGGCAACCAGGTTGGAATGATGGTCAGATGGGCAGTACTCCGTACGAAGTCATGTGTTACTGGCTATTACGGAGGACCACTTCTGAAATGAACGTCCGTACTGGGCAGGTGGATGCATGTCATTTCCGAGCTTCCGCGTTAGTTCCTGTGTGTGGACTCTTGCAGTTCGACAGGGGGGCAATCTTAATCCCACGGCCTCTCGGCGATTGTCCCACGGCCTACCTGCCAAATCGGGGATGTCGCACCCCACTTCAATTTGTGTGCGAGTTGAAGGGGCAGTCCATCTTCCTCGATGGGTATGACCACGGGCACAAGCAAGGTCCCAACGGTGAGGGATGCCCATCCGCTTATTAGATGACCTAACCTTGACGACAGCGTAGCCTTGGTCCTTCGCGAAGCTCTGAATAGCTTCAATTGCGGTCTCTGAGTCCTCGAAGGGGCCCAAGTCGAATGGCGCAGCCATCTCTGTCGGCGCGCGCAGTGGTCATAGTCGATTGATCCATCGTGAAGGCGGCAAATTAGGCGTGAAATACGGTTTTGACGATATCGGCACGGACGGCGTTGACGGCGTTGCTGATAGCGTTGCTAACGGTGTTGACAGACAGCGTTGGCATAAGCAGACATCGCGTACCTTACGAGTACGAGTCTCACGCGTTTCGCGTTGCGGCAACTCTCGGCATTACGATAAGACGCGCGGTACCTCGATTTACTAGGAAAATATGCCAGGCCTAAAGTCACACTCGTCCGGAATTTATCCGACATGCCCGATTTGGCAAGAAGGCCTGGGACACAAGAATGTGGAGCCTGAATTATTAGACCCGATCATACGATACCTAACAGGCTTTGTTGGCATATGATATATCGGAAATAGCGTTTGCTACGCTATAAATGTCTAGCACAAGTTCTCGAACCATTCTGGATGCAGCCTTTTACTCCACGTCACATCACCTGAAACAGCCACAGAATACCCATGCCTGCCGTCCATCATACTCGTACATGAAAACGGACCTGCACATTCTGCGAAACGGGCTCCGTACCCGGTATGTGACGCGCGCTCTGGATTCGAGGCTTGTTTAAAGGGCTGCTTTGCGTTCCGGCTGCACCACAGATCCTGCTAAAAAGCCAAGGGACAAGAACCCAGCGGCCGAAGCTGCTAGAACTTGGCAACCCTTGACGAAGCCCCGATGGTGGTTTCCCACCGCTGTGAGGCGGATATGCCGAGTTGCCCAGAAACCGTCGATGGCTTCAAATTCGCGGCTAAGGAGCCTGCAAACGCGGAAACGAGAGGATGCGGCAGATGATCTCTGGAGGAAACACTGAGCAGCGAGACGATGGCATCGCTGTTGCGGTACATGTATCGGGCTCCATCGTCGATGAGCTGGTTCTGATGAAAAGCATGCTCCACTAGAGCTGAATGTACGGAAAAGCGAAAGAGGGAAAGGGAGGGATGCTGGGTACGACGCGGCGAGACCCAGTATTGCCCATGCGACTGGCGTCTCATCCTCCAACTTTACCATAAGACTTGGGAGTGTAGAGAGCGTCTCGCTTTAGCCAGTGGTTAGCATTGGAGTAGTTCGACTTCAAAAGGGCATGCAGCTCGTACGCGGTCCGTGGAATATCTGTCCGCGACACCACGAGCTTGCAGTCGGAAAGGGTCGCGCCATCCCAGTGCATTCCCTCCGGAAGCGGAGGCTCCGATTGAGGCAGATCTTCTACTCGAAAGAGCCACTTGTCGTAGTTGCCGGAGGGTCGCGGCCTCACTCGGCCAGATTTCTCCAGAATGGCCCTCACGTCGGAATGAACGCTGCCGAGTAGCAGATAGGTAGGATACAGGGACTCGGAATCGATATCTGTTCGCAGACGGATGAGCACCTCCATGACGCCGTCGAGCTGTGCCTCGTGCTCAGACTGGTCATCGGTGGTGAAGTCTCCCAGGCTCTTGTCCTCTAGGGTAGAGTACATGAACATTTGAGTCTCGGTGGCGATGGAAAAGTTGGCGTACACCGCCGTGAAGGCCTTCGGCTTAGTTGAGCCATCTCCGAAGCTGGCCGAGTCCGAAACGAAGATGATTCGAGCGTTGGGTGTTGAACCAGTCTCGCGGGCGGCGAGCTGCAGCCGATGAAGCATCGTCAGTGACGTTGGCAGACGGCCGGCGAGCAGCGCGAGCAGCGCATCTGGAACGGATGTAAAGATTTGAGCTTCTGTAGGCATTGTGAGATGGCCTTACGACGGCTGGGCGTTGTTGCCAGGCAATTGTGTGTTGATATGTCTCTGCTCAGGTTGTCGGATGACTGATCCGTAGCTCGGCCGTGACTCGTAAGAGACCCCGACGCCGACCCCCCCCACCGAGTTGTCAACTAGCAGAGAGACGCAATGCTCGACGGAAAGAGTAGTCGATGTTGAAGGTGAATCCTTCACCAGAAGCGAGAGAATTCACGATGCGGGGTCATGAATGCTCTTGCCCTGGCATGCTCGTGCCAATTGCTAGACATCGGCTCCGAAGACGCTTTTGTAGAGGGCGCCACGACCTTTGTGTTGGCACCACTGTTAATGTTTGTGGCATCAGCTCGTCATCACATTATGTCGCGTTCTAATACCGCAGCAATCGAAAGTAGACACCAATCAAGTACAGTATTAATTAATTCTAATCTACAGTCGTCATTCATACCAGTTGTCATCATAAGACCCTCAATGTTACATCCAGCACGTCTCCGAATCGTACACGTACACCTCCAGCCGCACGTCTCATTGCAGAATCGCAAACTCCCACCCCGTCCGCACCAGGTGGGCTTGCAGGTCGGCTTTCAGCCAGCACCTGTGGTCACTCCCCGCGTCCCCCTGTATGACGCCCCAGCCGCAGCCCGTGCAGCCCGGGTACCCGGCGCAGTTGACCATGCACTCCTGCATGCTCGCCGTCCAGACAACGCCCAGGTCGGCGGCCTGCCCGGCGCCGCTGTAATCTATGTCGCAGATTCGCAGGAAGGTCTTTGCGCTCCCGGGGACGAGGTATTTGGTGTTGTTGGCGGCGGGACACACGGCAATGGCTGTGGGTGCAGGGTTGTCGGCGGTCGAGGACGCAGAAGCGCGAGGGCTCAGAGGCGTTGTCGTCACGGGGATTCTTTGACAGTTAGCAACAGGGCGCAGGAACTCGGGACGATGGCGAGCTGGTGAGACATACGAGTCCGCTGTGCGTCGCCTCGAGCCCACTCCGACTCCGACACCGACCCCGACTCCAATGCCTATGACCACGAGTGCGACGACCGCGAGCACGATGCAGAATTTGCGCCTCGGGAATCCCCAGATGGTCGACGGAGGGATCGGCGCCGGCGGAGCCACGCGGTCGTAGGTGTAGTCGTATCCGTCGCCGCGATCCTCAGGCCCGGGCCTCAAGCCGGCTCCGGCCCAGTCGCTCTCCGGAGGAGTCGGCGGCGGCGTGCCCTCGTGGTAAAAGGTGTACTGCTCCGGCTGTATGGACTTGTCGTCTGCCCACGACATCTCCTTTGCGCCGCCGTTGGTGGCGCCGTGAGCCTTGATGGCGGCAGCGGGTTGACGAGGTTCGGCGGCGTCCGATTGCGCGTCGCGCCTGTCCCCGGCATCTGGCCGTGCCCCCCGAGGGATCATGCCCGCGATAAGCCGAGTGGAGGTCGGCGTGTAAGCGCCCTCTGGCCGTTGAATGCCTAGTCGACGGCGGCGCGAGCCGGACGAGCGACTGCGTGTCTCGGTCACTCGAGCTTGACAGGAGAAGATCTGCTGGTCCCTGAAATTGCTGGTGTCCGGGGGCGATTACGAGTACAGACTGGTGCAATTTCCCGCATACTCGTAGGCCGCCTCACGTGCGAAGTATTGGCAGCAAGCTGATGAGATCCCCACAGCTCCAACCATGCGGTGCAAGGATGTCATTGAGACGCGCTTCACTGATCCACGCGTCTCATGGCAATCGTCAACCTTTCATACTTCGTACGCTTTATCACAGCAGCTTCTTCTGGTAGCCTATTCGGTCCAATGGCAACCGCAAAGCGTGCTAGCGACGTCGGCTCAATGGCAGCCTCAAAGCCTGCCAAGGGTCGGGCGTCACGGTTCGCTTTGCCCTGGCGTTCCTTCGCGGGTGGGATTTTGACGACGACAAGTGAATAGCAAATCATTCTCGTTGTTTGTTCACAGGACAATTTCACCAACTCGCCAGAGACCGAGAAGGATTTTGATGAGATGCTTGACTGCTGCTGCGATTGGTACGGAGGCGTCCCTCCTCGGATCAGGACTACAACGAAAAGCTCGCCGCCGTCAATACGTCACGCTGGCAAGTTGACCTTGGCCGAAGCTGCTCCGTATGCAGTACTGCAAAACCGAAAGATACAACTGCTACCTCCATGTCGTGGAGGACAAACCTGTCGCTGGTCCTGTCACCCTGGATGAGAGCTACGTGGCCGGTCCCAGGGAGGGAGATGTACGAGGGTGCCTGCCGAACATTCCCATAATTAGCCCCGACAGCATTGAGATGCCCTACCAGGATCCCCATCTGGCATCTGGTCCATTAGATGGATCCTGGTCTGGTCGAGGTCAACGGCTATTCATACTTCTTCAAGTCACGGACCGAGGTCAAGAGGCTGATGAGCGAAGCTGTCAAGTCCCGAGGATGAGGCCACCTCGGGTTGGGTCGACAGGAACCTCTGCGGCACACTGGGAGGCGACTCAATGGGCTTGAAAAGATCATAGACCTCATCCTCAACGACAAGTCTAAGATGCGCCAGCGTTACTTCAGGCCACGACTCGTTGAGGACGACGGCTTGGACTATCCAGAAGCACGAGACCAGGAGCGAGAGCTGTAGCAGGATTGGGAGCCGATGAGGAGGATGAGGATGAGGATGAGGAGAAGACAAGGCACGCCCGGCTGTTGGGCCCATTCCGATGAGGCCCAGGGCCGAGCATACCACTCGTCATGCCAGACCCGTGCCTTGAATATGCCACGGCAGTGACACCTGACACTGCGCTGATCTAGCAAGGTTGGAGATCTGGCATGTAGTGGTTAGCCTTCCTATACCGTACCCGATCCCATGAATGGTCTGTCCAGAGCAGCACCGATGTCTGTTCGCGCACGTGGGGAAATTGCAGTTCATGTGCCGGTTGCTGTCTTCCAGACACGGCCAACACCTGGAAGGGACAGATATTCTCGGCGAAGGAGCATGGACTGGTTTGCGCGATGACTTGGACCATTCTGTAGGTAGCAGCTCCATTTTTGCGTCCAAGGACAAGCTCATGTGGTATGATTCTGTATTGTAGACTTGGCCCGTGACTCAAGCTCGCGTATACCGTCCCACCTGCTCGCCATCATAATGTACACATTGGCACCAGACCCCGCCTCTCGCCCGTTCCGTAACGCCGCAGATTCGGAGACCGATCGATCGCTCACGCGCCACCGACGAGGATTTGGTTGATAGGGATGTGAACTTTGGCCCGGTCAGTCACGGACAGCGCGCGGGCGCAGCAGCGGCAAAAGGGGACGCCGTACTCAGCTTCACGACGTAGCCGACGACGCCCATGATGACGAAGCCGGTGCCGACGGCCTGGCAGATCTTGGTGAACTCCTTCCCGTCGGCTGTTGGCGACGGGCGCATTAGCATCTCGCACGCAATGGCATCGTGTCAGACGAGGCTTACGCTTCTGGCACTTGTTGAGAAACTGCAGACCGTCCCGCAAGAACTGGTGAGGCGTGTCGAGGAGCTCCTGAACTTGGTCCGACATGGCTACGACCTCGACGTGCGCGAGAGAATCGCAAATATCGGGATGAGGGGGGGCGACGTTGTGGAGGGAGATGGGGAGGATGATGGAGCTGGCTGGCTGCGTAAAGCTGTCCTCAATTGCTTGGTGTTTGCCTCGGGGCGCGGATAAACCGTATCCGTGGTCTCTTCCCCTGAAGCGGGGCCTGTGCCTGGGGGTCACTTGTGCACATCGAGGCCACCAGTCACCGGTGGGGGTCATCGACTCGCTCCTTGACCTTGGGATGCACCTCTTGGAGAATGACTTTGCCGCAGCGTCGTCTCTGTGGGACCAAGTTGAGTTCCGTGCAGGCGCAACAGCTTGCTCAGAGGGGATCGTCTGCCACCCAACTGGCAACGACTGCATTGCCACAGCGAAATCGTGTCAGTGGTATTGAGGACGCGCAGGCGGACAGCCAGTTCTCAAGCACACTTCTGACGGGACGTGGAAGTTGATGTCTGGACCAATGGCAACTGGATTCATGCGCAACTGGATTCATCGAACTTCAGTGACGCCCAAAGCACCGTATCCCTCTCTACCGCCCAGACGCTCACACCTCCGCTACAGCTCTCCTTTCGCCGCCTCATCCCCGAGCCCGCGCTTTCGCTTATTCGCAAACTCGTTGAGCCACGCCTTGACAAACCCAACCTCCTTCTGCTGCGCCTCGACAACCTGCTTCGGCGGCAGCCCTTCAACGTCCGCCTTCAGGCCGTTCTCGTCCCAGTGGTGCACGCCCCAGTCAATCAGCATAAACGGCTCCGTCGTGGTCGACTCGCGGTCCGGCAGGCCGACGGCGTGCGGCGTGGCCGCGCGCCAGGGGTCCTGCGCGCCGTCGATGAGGGCGAGGCGCGGGTAGCTGAAGTTGAAGCCGCCGAGCTTGTTGATGGAGTCGACGTCTGGGCGCGCCGTGATGTTGAAGAGGTTGCGGCAGCCGGTAGTGGCGTAGTCGTACGTGAGGGCCCGCGAGACCATGGGGAGCCGGTCACTAGGGACGCCCTCTCCGGTTGCAAAGTAGCCCCATCTAACAAGGTGTCAGCCATCCATTGTCGAGGCATTATATGACGGAGAGAGTACTGATTGCAAGTCTGCCATAACCAGCTTCGTCGCCCGTCAGCACCTAGGTCGGTGCTGTCCTCGGCAAAGCGCTCAGAGAAGCACTCCCGCAGAGGCTTGCCCTTGCAGTGCCCCTTGCCCTGCTGAACGCTGTTCTTCACGTAGCCAATATAGTTGAGCATCCTGGCCGTCAGGGCCTCGCGCTCCGCGTCGTAGCCGGCGTAGGAAACGATACGCTGCACCGCCGGGCGGAGGTGAGCGGTGCTAGCGAAGAGCAGCGCCTCCGAGGTGATGGTTGCGCAGTAGGTTCCGTATTCGGCGTAGTCCTCGTCGGGATCCCAGTTGGTGTTTTGGAGGCCGGAGATGCCGCCGGCGAGCACGCTGGCGAACTCGTCGTGGTAGAGCTCCTTGAGGCCAAAAAGGTCCTTAATCTCGTCTGCCTTGGCGGGGTCGTCGTCAAAGAGCATGTTGTCGACGATGTGCGTTAGATTCTGCAGGGTCGGCGAGCAGTCGCCCGGGGCAAAGTGCCGTGCGGCCTCGAAGTACTGCCAGAACTCGTCAACGGCGGCGGTGACGCCCGACGACGAAATGGCGCCCCAGTAGACATCCGGATAGACCTTTCTGGTGAGAGCCGCGAACGCGCCCGCATAGGAGCCGCCGTAGATGATATATGGAGTGCCCGGCGCCGTGAGGTTGAGGTGCTCGAGGCCCGGGTACTGGACGTGCCGGGCAAAGTAGGCCGTGTCGGCGAGGGCCTGCTCCGTCGTTAGGAAGCGCAGGTTTTCGACGGTGGTGTTGGGCACGGGGTAGCTGGTGCCGTAGTAGCGGTGCTCGAGGACGAGGCCGAGGCCGCCGGTGGCCTTGGCGAGGATGGGCACGATGCCGTGCTCGAGGTACGGCAGACGGCCCTCGCCGGTGAACTCGCCCGAGTGGAGGACGATGACGGGGCCGCCCTCCCTGTAGTGCGTGGTGTCGAGCCAGTACCGCAGGTTGAAGAAGTCGTCCGAGTGCGGCTCGTACCGCGACTCGTTGTGGAAGTGGTCCACGGGCACGGAGAGGTTGTAGGCCTTGATCGGGGAGTCTTTTCGCGCGGCCAGGACGCCGTCGCGGGCGACTTCACTGGACGGGAAGTCGAGCCAAGGGCCCCATGGGTGCAGCGCAGCCGCCTGGCCGGGGAGGAGGGCCGCGGCGGCGTACGTCGCGAGACCCTTGATGGCCATGGCGTGGACTTGGAGTTGTGCTCCTGCGAGGGATGCCGTGGATGCAGATGGTGCGTGGAGGGACCGGAGGGCGGGCCGTTGGACGTTGGAGAAAGGAATGAAAGGCCCATTGTTGTCGGGATGAGTTTAAGAAACGGCGAATGCAAGTGAATTCGTCACGAGCTGGAAGTTGGAGCCCGATATGTCTACATGAGGCAGGTCGCTTCATTGACGGTTCCAGTTGTTGGTTCAAGACTTACGAAGTGATTGGATAGGTATCCTCCCGGTGTGTGAATCCCTCCATGTCTCAGACATCCAGCTCAATAACGTGTGAGCTAATATTAACAGTTGGACATGTCTTGGAGTCAGGCTCACTCCCAGACTCACCCCACGTGAGAATTAGGCCGTTCCCACCCACCTCTTCATCGTGTGCCTAGCGTACACACCGACTCGTGACAGCTTCATCCGACTTACACCGATGGCCACCACCATGGCCCTCTCACGCCTCCTCCCGGTCCTGCTCCTCGTCCCCCCCATCC
>PKSG01000347.1:32036-90818 GCA_002916505.1 Tolypocladium paradoxum | reverse complement strand
CCTCTATTCCCTTTGCTCCCTCTCTAGTCCCTATATTCCCTATATTCCCTCTATTTTCTATACGTTTCCCGTTATTCCCCATATTCCCTCTATTCCCTATGCCTTTTATCTGAAACTAAAGGTAGGCTTATGGCGAGTGTAAATAGAGAAATGCATACACGTAAATAGTAAAACTTTTTATATATTTCTCTAGATTCTTGCGGGAGAAATAATAAATTTATTATGAAAGAACCAACAGCTCCTTCATTACCAGCTACATGTAGATACTAATAAATCGCGGACTAATAGCCCTAATCGTTGTAGTAAGGACCGACAACTCTCGAGAGCGCAGACTTGTACCGATATACGCAATTGCCCGTGTGCACGAACCCCCGGCCATTTTGACAACGCCGCCTCCTTGCATGGACGGGAACTGCCGATAGTAATTTCGATTTACGTTACGTACAGAATATACTACCGTGATAATACGAGTACAGTTACTGGTTCGTCCATGATGGATTTGTTGGCTCTTCCACCATGATTCACGAGACGAGCCCGACGGTTCAAGTGCGCCCCGTCCTCAAGCAGGGTCCCGCGATTCCACCTGCTCAGCCTTCGCCTCCTTCTCGTTATTCAAGCCTACTCCGTGAGCATTCTGACGGAATTCCACGTCCTCGGCCTGCAGCTGCGCCATGAGAATCTCATTCGCCCGCCACGTCGGCTTCAGCTTGAACAGCCGGTCCATGGCCTCGAGCGGCAGCGACTTGGTCTCGGGGACGCAGAAGAAGACGAAGACGACGGAAATGATCATGAGCGTCGCGAAGAAGAAGTACACGCCGTACCCCCACGCATTGAACATTTGCTCCGTGAAGCGCGCGATGATGAAGTTCCAAAACCAGTTGTTGGCCGCGGCGTTGGCCTGGCCGAGCGAACGGGTGTTTTGGTCAAACATCTCCGAGTTGATGACCCAGGGGGTGCCGTTCCACGACGGCGTGTAGAATGCCGTCCACAGGTAGAAGAAGAAGACGGCCGCGATGCCGCCCGAGGACAGCGAGCCGCTGTTGTTGGCTGAAGTGGCACCAGAGCCGGCGACCTTGATGTACGCCCCGATGAACCACATGCAGAAGGACCCGCCAGCGGCACCAATCATCAACAGATTGCGCCGACCCATGTGGTCAATCATGATGAGAAGCCAGACAAATGTCAGGGACGTCTTGACAACCCCAAAGATGCCCGTCGTCAGGAAGCTTGTGTTTGTGCCCGTAATTCCGATGCTCCTGAACACTGTGGGACTGTAGTAGTTGATGGCGTTGATGCCCGAGCCTGCAACAACAGTCAGTACCTATCGAGTCATTCGTTGTCATGTGCCACGGCCAATCTCACCATTTTGGAAGACAAAGAGAAGCCCGCCTATCAGGAACCTCCACTGTACCCTGCGCTCCTTGAGGGTCAGGAACGGCTTCCAGAAACCAGCACCAACGTCCCGCCGGAAGTTCTCCAGGTCTTCGTCGATGTAGCTGACTTCTTCGACGATGTAAATGTCATTTCGGTCGAGGTTCCTCATCCAGCACAGGACTTCCATGCCCTTTTCGCGCTGGCCCTTGGAGAACAGCCATCGCGGAGACTCTGGGATGAGAAAGGCACCGACGA
The DNA here is from genome assembly GCA_002916505.1 of Tolypocladium paradoxum. Taxonomy (NCBI): domain Eukaryota; kingdom Fungi; phylum Ascomycota; class Sordariomycetes; order Hypocreales; family Ophiocordycipitaceae; genus Tolypocladium; species Tolypocladium paradoxum. The sequence continues at coordinate 89,189 of PKSG01000347.1, read as the reverse complement.
GCAGCATGCCGCCTAACCCCTATTATATTATTATCTTACCCACAGAAGGATTGATAGGGTAACGAACCTGGAATTAATTGCACAGCAAATGGGATTAGCCACTGGGTCTTGCTCGGCGCCATGGTCGTGTTGACGCCGTAGTTGATCCAAAAACCGACCAAGCCGCCGATTTGCCAGCCCAGCTCATAGATGCCGACCAGGCGGCCACGTACAGCTGGTGGCGCCAGTTCCGAGATGTAGATTGGCGTCATGTTGGAGCATCCGCCGACGCCGAAGCCTGCGAGGACGCGTCCGCCGATGATCAGACCGGTCCCGCGCTGGCCGTCGGCGCCGAGCATCATGCCGGCTCCGATCATGAAGACGACGGCAAACATGAGAAGCGACTTGCGCCGCCCGAGGTAGTAGCTGGAGACATAGGCGGCCAAGCTCCCGAAGAAAGCGCCGGCTTGGTAGACGGAGACGATGTTCTGCTTCAAGAGGGCAAGGCTGTCTTTAGAATACTCGGCAAAACGGAACTCCTCGGTGAAGGAGGGCAGGGCAAGGGTCGTGCCGATAAAGGCAGAGTCGTATCCGATCATGCATGCTGCAAACGATGCCGTGCAAGCGCAGACGTAGACTCGCCAGTTGTAGACGGCCTTTGGCGTCGGCCGATCCTCTTTCAAGGCAAAAATAGACATGGTGACGAAGGTCGTGATTGTGAGCGAGGCGAAGTCGACAGCGAGGCCCACGGATGGTGCGACATGAAGTCTTGAACGTCCGGCGGGGCCTTATATGGGTGTCGGGTTGGTTAGTCGTCGTTAGTGGTCGGTCCAGCAACCACATGGGGCCAAGGGTGGTTGAGAACATTGCCGTCGGCGTCTTGCTCCCTGTGGCGGCCAGCCGCAACTATCGAATCCGGGGTGTGCGGAGGCGACGTGGAGATGGCACATTGCGGAAGTCTGTCTGGCTCAGCTCCCGTGGCTGAGTGGAGATGCCAGTAGCGCGGGGGTAAACGAACATCCTCAAACTCAGTTGAGTGACTCGAGTCAGTTCCAGTCTACCATCATCTTGGCTGTCATCAATATTCATGTCCAGACGAGTCCACAGGGTGCGTGCATTACCGAGTCTCCCGCCACTGACCTGCCACGCCATGTCGTGGCCGTCACCCGAGGTACGAAGCATGCCATGGTATACGTATATTCCGATTGGTATTGTATCAATCAAATGCCAAAGTCCCCGTGAAACATCTCGCCCAGGTCGCAACCCGGGGCAAATCCAAGGTTCATCATAAACTGAGGATCCATTTCGATGCTGTCTGTGTAGTCAATGGTTCCCAGCTCTTCCAAGATGGCGTCATAGTCGATCGGCTGGTTCAGCGCATCGGCCGCATGCAGCGCGGCCGCTGGCTGCCTTGCCTCCATCGACGTGGGCTGAAACGACATGCTCATGCTGCGTACAGGGGCCACGGGTGAAGAAATGAGCTGCACGTAAGCCTGAGATTGGTTGCCGCCGGGCTGACCCGTGGCCGCCGGGAACAGCCCATAGCCAGGGGTTATGCCTTGGTCCCCAGGTATTCCCTCCTTGTCGTGCATTCCTGGGGATAAAAGGTTGCGGGTAAATGATTCAATGGGGAACGAGCCACCCTGCACGGCTTGTTCCGGAAAAGCGACAGATGACACGTCTGTCCCATCTCGATCCCCCGAATGCGCTGCCCATGTGTCTCTTAGCATACTTAATGTTGAGTTCCATCTGGTTCGCTCAGACGCGTGCATCTCATCCAAGCTGGCATGCTTCTGGACCATGCGAAGCAGGCCAATAACAAGTGGCGGCGTCCCACAGGCTCCGAAATTCGCCACACTGGATTCCACCACCTCTAGGAAATTAGATAGCAGTGAAGCTCGGTGGTCCGGCATGACCTTGACAGTGGCCGCCAAGAACATAATCTTGACCAGGTATGCACCGGGCAGCATCGGCGTTGACCCCCCTGAGATGAGAGAATTGCAGAAGCTAAACTGCGGGCTCAGGCATCTCACGAGATCTTCGGGCCCAACTTGCCATCCGGACGAGGCCCTTCGAAGCTTGGTATCCGTGTTGGTGCTCATAATCTGTGCAAACCGGCTCAACTGCTCCAGCGTGAGGCATGGCTGGACTTTTGGACGGCCTGACAGAGTAGTGTTACTTGTAGGAGGCCCAAACCCATACACGGGGGACCAACCCTCGCTCGACCCTGCATGTTCCGTAGTAACGGTAAAGGAGGCTGTGTCGTCAAAGATGTCTCGCAGATGTGGCGCCTGCCCCAGAGAGAGCGAGGTCACGGCATCCAACATGATGCACGCCGCCAGAATCGGCCTTGTCCGTGTGCTCGTGGACTCAACCGTGCTGGAAGTCTCAGTGGATGCCAAGTGAAGAAGCAACCGAGAGGCTTTTCCAACCAGGAGCGATGCCGCCAGCTCGCTTTGCCGACCCACGAGCACTATCGAGTGCAGTAAGATGGCATTGATAATCGCGATATCGAATTCGCCGTCTTCCTGGGGAACGAAGCCGCGAGCAATCCTGAAAATTCGCTCCGGTACGGATGTCGAGTCGCTAGGCGGGCCAGATGAATGGGCATCTTGAAAGGAGGCCACGGCCAGCGCTGCCCAGAGCTCGGCATGACGGGAATGCACAGCAGTGCCGGCGGGGGGATGTCTTAAAGTGCCATAAGAGTCGTACGAAGCGGCAGTTGCCAGTATCGCATCTCGTTCCAGAATGGGAAACCAGCAGTGCGTGTATGAAAAGTAGACTTCGATAAGGCGCTGCCAATTGGACGGCAGCCTCAACAGGCCGTGTTGGGCTGGCCCGTCTCTCGGCATATATGACGATGGGCTCCAAGTTTCGGTAGCACCGGTGTTGGGACCTGAGGCCCCTGTCGATTGATCTTGTGTGAGTAGAGCGCCGGGTTCTTGGTCAAAGTCGCCGCCCGGGTCCGAATCCTCCGCAGATGCTTCTGTCGCTTGCGTGCGGCCCTCAGACAACAGGCGACCGATCTCTTTTTGAACCCGGCTCTTGGTCCACTTCCTGTGCAGCCGAGTGGCAGCCTTGCCCTTGTTTACCAGGACATTCGTCGCCTCGGATCCGCCATTCTGAGTCAAGAGTCGGCTGAGGGCCTCCTCGCTGGCCGGGACCTGGTCAAACAGCCACGCGAGGGACAGCTCAATGGTCCGCAAGTATCCCGTTTGCACACCTCTCTTCTTGGACGCCGGCGTATATGAACAGGCCCGGTTCTGTGATACGCAGGTCCCGCACTGTGGACGACCGCCGTCGCATTTCTCGCGGGCCGCTCTGCATCCATCGCAGGCGAGGGAGACTCGCTGCCTCTTGCTGGCGGACGCCTGCTCATCCGGTCCCCTTGGAAGATCTGCATCGCCCGTTGCCCTCTTCTTTGGCGACATGCTTGGCTCGCAGAGATTACCAGCATGAACTGGCCGCCTGGCAGGCTCAATACGCTCGCTGGTTATATCGGAGGCGGTTGCTGGACGTTGGCGCCCATGCCGGCCGCATGGCTGCCCGGCGCTGACGATGAGAGGGCTGTCGGAGGGAAACGAGGTCTGACTGCGATGCCGTTGTCGCGTCTCGCGAGGGTTTCAGTAATGACGATATCGCCATTCGCCGGAAGCAAATCTGCTAAGACAAATCTGGGGTTGGTGGAGTCTGGGGTCGTGGGGCTGGGGCGGATAAAAGCTTATCCCCTCTGCCTGCCACTGGCACGCCACAGCCAAGCTACTCAACGCCATCTTGCAACGTGCGCACGACACCCATCAATTTGCTCCATGCAACTGCATGTCCACTACCCAGACATGACAGAGCCTCGCTGAGGCACCATGGCAGGCGTCAAGAGATCACTCTCGGCCATGATGGCCACCGAAGGGGCCGAGGCCGTTCCCATGTCTCGACAGAGCAGCACGCCGGCTGGCATCATCAGTGCCTCGAGAACCCCTTCGCCGCCATTTCCCTCGACGCGAGGCGAAATCCCCAGCTTCAGCTCCGATGCCTCCGTCGCACTGGTCGGCGTCCGCGGCGCCGGCAAGTCCACGCTGGCCATCATGGCATCGTCGGTGCTGAAGAAGCGCATCATTGACGTGGAAGCGGCGTTTCAGCGTGCCACTGGATCCTCCAGCCCCAGCTATAGGAAGCTAAAGGGATCAGCCGAATGCCAAAGGATACAGTCTGACGTACTGGGTGACATCCTGGAGCATAACCCGACCGGCAGCATCATCGTTTGCTCGTGGATGGACCGGCGTGTCCAGGGCCTTCTCCGGCAGTTTGCAGCGACCAACCCGGTAGTTCACGTTATGCGGAGCGCCGATGCCATCCAGGATCACCTGAAAATCAGCGACGGGCGGAGGGCCCAGAACCTGCTGAACATGGCCAGCTTCTTCTTTCGGTCTTGCACGAATCTCGAGTTCTTCAACGTTTCGGAGATGCGGGCCGCAAGATCTGAGTCGGAGGAGGCCGACGGCCAATCTCATGGAATATCAGCCCCGTACCTCACGCTGAAGCATGCAGAGAGGCACTTCCTCAAGTTCCTGTCGCTGGCTTACCCTGCTGGCACCATTCCCTTTTTCGAGTCGGCATTCCCACTCGCCACCATCCCGCCGGAGGAGAGGCAATTCACATACGCACTGTCAGTTGAAATTGGAGAAGTCTTGAATGGCGAGACCGACATGGGCGAGTCCATTGCCGGCGTGGACGCGGTTCAGATATTCGTCAACAGCCTGGCGGACCTCCAGGACCCTGCCGACATCATAGACGCGTCCTCCCCCATCGCCAACAAAATCACCGAGGGCATCGGCATCGTGAGGAGAATCACAATGCTTCCCATTATTCTCAACATCAAGCTTCCAGAGACCGCAGAGGGCAACTTGGTGCGTCTGTATCTCGATTTGGTCGCTCACGCGCTGTGCTTGGCTCCGGAGATGGTGACAATCGACCTGCGCTTGGACAGGTCCGACATTTTGAGACTCACTGCGTCCGAAAGACGCTCTAAGATCATTGCCAATTATTTCACCGCGACAAAACTTCAGCCCTGGGACTCTGTCGATTGGGTGTCTTGGTACCGGAAAGCCTGCAGTCTCGGCTGTGACATGGTCCGGCTTGTTCAACCCGCGGGATGCATGGAGGACAACTTTGCCTTGTCCCGATTGAGATCAACGATTTCTTCTCTTGGAGGCCGCCAAATACCGCTCATCGCGTACAACTCTGGTCCGCTCGGTCGCCACTCGGCCTGCTTCAACCCAGTTCTCACGCTCGTGGCAGCGAAGCCCGTGGCGCAGGCCAACAGAGGATACCCGCCATATCCATATGTCACTGCAATGGAAGCTACGAAAGCCTTGTATGCATCATTTGTATACGACCCCATGAAACTCTACGTCATCGGCGCCAACGTGGGGTACAGCATGTCCCCAGCCATGCACAACGCCGCACTCGCGGTGTGCGGGCTCCCACATCGGTACGAGCCATATTCGAGCAACTCCCTGAGTGGCATCAAACACTTGATCCAAGATCCCAACTTTGGCGGTGCCTCTGTGGGCTTGCCGTTCAAAGTTGAAGTCATCAAGTTGACGCACTCACTCAGCCCTCACGCCCAGGCCATCGGAGCCGTCAACACGCTGATTCCGGTCCGTCACCTCAATCAAGATGGATCGATACCCACCGGTGCCGCCCTGTTTCGGGGCGTCAACAGAGCTGGTCCCGTTCAAGCTCTGTACGGCGAAAACACAGACTGGATCGGTATCCGAGCCTGTATGCGGCGCGGCTTATCTCCTGCGAACGCGGTCAGGCCAACAACCTCCGGGCTGGTTGTGGGCGCTGGGGGCATGGCTCGGGCTGCCGTCTACGCCATGCTGCAGGTTGGGGTCAAGAACATTGCCATCTACAACCGCACCGCGGCAAATGCGGAAAAGCTCGCCTCTCACTTTAGGCAGCTGCTTCAAAAGAAGGACCTTGCACTGATGGGCACTGGGATCGAGACAAACTTCCACATCATCGCTTCCCTGGAGGAACCCTGGCCCTCGGTGCTTCGTCTCCCCTCAATCATAATCTCCTGTATACCCACTCACCCCATCGGGGACGTACCATCGCCGGACTTTAGAGTGCCCGAGTCTTGGCTGGGGAACCCAACCGGGGGCGTCATCATCGAGCTTGGCTACAAGACGCTTGACACGCCGCTGTTGACGCAAGCCAGGAACGGCGCCTCCCGCGGATGGGTGGCCATGGATGGCTTGGATCTGTTGCCGGAACAGGGCTTTGCCCAGTTTGAGCTGTATACGGGGCGGCGGGCGCCACGGAGAGTTATGAGGCGAGAGTTGCTCCTGAGTTACACGGACCAGCTGGGGAGGCCGCATCAGGAAGAGCTGAAGCACCGGCTGCAGTCGATCATTGAGCAAGATTCATGACGCACGTATATACCATGTAACAAAATTCCCAGTTGGCTACCAGCTATGATCTAGTTTCTCCCCTGGATACTTCAATGTCCGGGTGGCTACTCGGCGATTCCAAGCAGAGCCACATGCTCTGGCCGTCAACAATGACCTCGTAGCCAAGCTCCCTGAGAATCTCAAGCTCGAGCTTGTCGTCCTCCTCCTTTGTGAACGAACGAAGCCCCTCGGCGCCGTGCTCCCGAACCCAGCCACGCCTGGCTTCAGAAGACATCGTCAGCCGCTCCCGCTTGATCCACTTCTGCTGAAATCGAGCTCCAACGTTTCCCGTCCACGCCCTGCCCTTGGACCGGCCGATGATGGCCATGGCCGTCATGAGCCGCGTGTGACACTCGCCCTCGGGAACGAGGTGCGCGGTTTTCTCCCTGAAGAGCGAGTACCAGCTGAAGGACATGTTGTTACGGCCAAGCACGGCGTCCTTGTACCCGACTTCGTATGCAAAGGGGTAGAAGCCGGCGAGTTCCCAGCCGACGATGGCGACCAGGTCGTAGCGCGCATTCGCGTCGTCCGTTTGCGGCTCGCGCTTCCGGACGAGGATGCTGTGCGGCTCGATGTTGTTGTGGCAGAGGACGACGTGGTCGCGGAGCTGGTCGAGGGCGGACTGGCTGAGCTGCACGCTGCCGATGTCGTCGAAGGCCGAGTGGACTGCGATGCCGTCTGGTAGATCTCGGATCTCGAATCCGACCGACTCGCTGCCCGCGCCTCTTGCAAACGCCTCCAGGAGCTGCTTGATGGTGGTGTGATAGCCTACGTGTGGGCCGCCGATGAGTACTGCTTCGCGGGACTTGTCAGCAGCCGCGAGGGGTGCTGAGAGTTGTCCACGGACATGTTCCGATGGACATGGCAGCTGTTGCAGCTTCGCAACAGAGTCGACGACTGCGTCGACCAAAGCCCGCTGGTTTTCCGGCGTGAGGCCGTCCCAGACGTCGTCGAGAGCCGTCACGCCCTCCAAGAACGGCGTAACCGAGTACTCCAGCCGCCGCCCCGTCGCATCCGCGACGACGCCGACATCCAGCGCCGCAGGAAGAAGCTCGGGCACCTGAAGGCGGGCGAGGCGCCGGAGAGCACCCTCGTCTGCGAGCGCACCGCCTTGCGATGCCTCGAGCCGAATGAAGAGGTGTCTTGGATATCCGGCTGGGCACTCTCCCTCGAGGTTGACGTGAAAGCTGCACGTGCCCCCGGCGCTGGACAGGATGTGGCATGTTACTCTGTCTGCAATGGTGATGCCCGAGAAGATGTCTCTCAAGATCTGATGATCTGGCAAAAGGTCTGTGTCGTGGTCCATTTTGAGGTGAGGTTTGGGGGAGTGTTATACTATGGATGCGCAAGTGGGAGAGTAATTCGGCCGGCATACACAGGCTGCAGGAACGAGAAGGTTAGAAACGTAGAACCGCGACTGACATTCGGCCATTTAAAGCTGGCGTTGGCAAACATCAGATTGCGCACCTGCACTGACGCGCTGGGTGGTGCACCTGTTCATCTCATGTTCTTGGTCCCGCTGGTGGTTTGGTGATGCACTCCCATCCTCGTTGTCCAAGTTCACCGCCTCTTTGTCGACGTCCCCATGTCGCCATGCACAGCCGTTTGATTCAGTGATGTCTATTCATATTCATCGAGCCATACCTAAACTAAGCATACGCCGCCAACGCTCCGACTTTACCCAACCCAATGACGACCAAGTAGAGATCAATCTATAAGCCACCGCAGACATACCGAGTACCCAAAACGCCATCACTACAAGTATCCCACGCTCAAGCCTGCGCCCCGATCCTCATCGTCGACGTCAACCTCTGCCGGGCACTCTCCTTGCCGCGACTCGCATGCGGCGAAGAACTCCCCTCGCGCGGCACTGAGTCGTAATACCGGTCCGCATCATCCACTCCCACCTTCTGGGGGCGAGGCGGTGGCGGCGGCGGCGCGTGTACCGGAGGCTGCTGCTCCCGCACACCTGCGTTCGTGTAGTATGCCTGTTCCCAGTCGCGGCTTGCCTCGTGGGGGTTCACGCTGCCGTTGGTGGTGTGGTACGACTCCTGAGGCGGCACGAGGGGCGTCCGTTGCCGCGTCTCCGTGCTGACCGCCGGGCGGGGCCGTTCTTCGCGCGTTGGGCGGCGTGCCGAGTCTTGCGAGCGCGTCGGCTGATGGGTGTTTGCGTACGTCGACTGGCGGACAGGCGTGTCCCGCTTCGCCTGCTGGTGCGCCTCGTCGTCCGTCACGACGTCCTCCTCCGTGTCGTCCTCGTACGAGCGCAGGTCGCTGCGCATGGCGAGGCTGGCGCATATGCTCCTGGCCTCCTCGATGGCGGACTTCTGGGTCTTGAGCGCGATGCGGCGTTCGCGCGTCTCCTTGTTCTCGGCCGCGATGGACTCGACCGCCGCGTCGGGCATGCGCAGGATCTCGATGGGGTTGAAGAGGCGCAGCATGCCGAGGAGGAGGTGGCGCTCCACAACCTGGGTGATGACGTTGCGGGTAAAGATGCGTGCCGTGAGGTCGTAGTAGATGAGCATCTTCTCGAGAACCTCTTCGGCCTCGGTGTAAGTGCCCCCATTGTCGGTGGCCTCGGCCCGCCAGCGTCTCAGGCGCTCTTCGTACTCTGGGTCGTAGGGTTGAATCTCGAGCTCCATGTCGTCCGTCAGCCGGCCGAGCTCCTTTTCAGCACTCTCCATGAGCTCCCTCATCTGGACTTCGAGAAAGTGATGGCGCAGTGGATCCCGCATGCGCAGCGGCCAGACGTAGTCGATGACTTCGGCGAGGAACTCGTTGCAGATGACGCCGAGGTTGTCCTTGTACTCCTGCGCAAGGACCGGCCAGTTGCGGGAGTAGTCTTGGAAGAGGATGTAAGGGGCACGCGGGTTGGAGTCGAGAGGCAGTTCGTTACCGCGAATCTGTCGCAGGAGGGGCTCGACTTCGTTCTGGGCAAAGTTCTTTTTGCTCTGATCACCGACAACTCCGGCAACGGGAAGATTGGCCCCACCTCCGCCTACACTGGCGGCAGCGAAGTTGACTCTGCGGCCCTGTTGACGGAACAGGCGTGAGAAGCGCTCGCTCTCTTCGCGGACCCGTGCCCGCAGCTTCTGTGGCGGGGTGCCCTTGGGGCTTGATTGCCGGGCGAAGAAGCGCTCGCCGAAGGGGTTCTTGTAGTTGCCGTTGACAGCCGGCGTGACAAGGTTGTTGGACGCCGTGAACAGCTCGCCCATCTCGAAGCGCATCTCCTCGATGGTGTCCTTGGCCGAACCCATGGCCTTGAGCTGCGTCTCGCAGCGCTCGAGTGCCTGCTGGATCTGCCGACGCAGAGACTTGACGTGCTTGCCAATGTGCCTCTGCAGCTGCGTGCTGAGCTTCTGGCGGAGGGCCGCGACACCCCACATCTGCGGCGGCAGACCAGACCATCGTCCGCGGGTGAAGAACTCGGCCTCTCGTCGAGCGCGCTCTTCGGGCGTCTGCCAGCCCTCGTCCGGGCCGGGGTTCAACAGGACAAACCAGCCGAGCTTGAAGTTGTTTTCCTTGTCCTTGTTCATGACGAGCTCGATGAACTTGTCCTCGAGGCCGATGCGCTCCGTCATGTCGGGCTTGGTCAGGACGCCGATGGTGCGGGAGCCCTTGGGGTCGAACTGGCGGGCCTTTGTCAGGATGGGCGCCTGGACGTAGTCGTTGTTGCCGCCAATGACTGCGAGGATGATGGTGCGGGAGCTCTTCATGTAGCGGTCGGAGAGGGCTTCGATGGTCTGGATGTCGGCCTCGGACTGGTCGCGGTTGGCGACTCGAACCAGGCCGGGGAGATCGACGAGGGTCAGGAGGGGCATATCGGGGCCGCTCTTCTCGACGACGAGAATGTCGCGAGCTGCAAAGCGGCCGGGGACATCTCGGGGGGCGATGAGCTCCGTTGCGTCTCTCATCATGGTCTCGAACGGCAAGTCGCCGGTGACGTCTCCGCCATACTGCAGCAGGCGGGCCTGGTCGTTCCACGGGCGGCTCTTGTCGGGGATGATGGACACCTTGAGGTTCGTCTCCTTTGCTCTCCGCATGCGAATCTCCGTGGCGAAGCGAGTACAGGCGCCGGCGTCTCGGGGGAACGGGGTTCCAGAGAGGGCCTCGAGGACGGAGCTCTTGCCGGCGGACTGGTCACCGACGACGACGATCTGGGGCAGCTTGACATCGTCGAGCTGCGCAAACTGCAGTTTGTCGATGAGGTCCAGCAACCCTCGCTGCTCGGTTGCGAGGCCGTGGGTGTCCAGGGAGGACTCGATGGAGGGGGCCATTGCGCTGCTGCTGTCGATGTCAGCGGCGTGTCTGCAATAGGTGGTGCTGCTGGAGGGAGAGGTGACGAACAGAGAGCCCATGCTAGCACTGCAGGTATTGGCACGTACTCGTAGGCAAGCGAGTCGCCCGCGAGGCGTCTCAGCCGCTTTTATACTGCATGGCGTTGGGCTGTGATTCGCCGTTGTGGTGGGCGGCCTCGTGGACGACGCGCACGTCTGGGTGCGACTCCGCCACCGGGACGGCACTGCGCCACAGGAACCGGAGAGATGTGTCGATCCACAGTGATGAAGTGGTTGGCTGGATGGGCTGAGCCAACGCATGTGTGTGGGCTTGAAGCTACTACTCGTACTCCCTGAGGTTGGGCACGGCTTGAATTGTGCGCGGCACGAGTGTGGCGGTGCACCGGGCTTGTGTGCATCTCGGCGCTGCCAGCCAGTCCCTGCTGGGCATTGTTGCTGGACACAAGCAAAATCGCCACCAAAATTGTTGAGCAGGCACTCATGTTCTAAGAGCTGAAGTCGGCTGATGGGAAAACACTGCATATCTGGGTCAAGTCACAGGAGATGTCGCATGTCTCCAGCCACACGTGGCACTCCTGCCTTTGCAGGCAGCTCACAACTTCACAAGGAACTGACATGGCTGCCTAAGACATAAAAGCCACGCATCAATAGTGTTGAGTGCTCAGATAGCTGAAACCCAGGTGTTGCCTTGCAATGCGTGGACGGGGCGAACGTACGTGGTTGACGCGTAATGATTGGTGACGATGCAACAGGGCTGCATTATTGATGCCATGGCGACTGGCGTAGAAGGTCACGTGCAAGCCTCGTACAGGTCATGCACAGCTGGAGGCTGTCGATCCTTGCGCTGGAGATTGGGCTGGTAGTGATCCTCGAGGTTTACTTCATTCGCTAGGCATTGGGACTGGAGGGATGCCACAGCGGTGACCCCTGCCTGGATCCGGCCTTTAGTTGCCGAGGACAAGACGCCGACCTGTTTCAGAATCTGGTCTCCAGTTGAGGCATGCCGTTGTTGCTTTTCTACTTTGTACAGTACCGAGTGTCACCCAGTACAAACCCAACATCCCCGAGACACCACCGCGCCCGTGCCTGAATCCATCTTCCAAACCATGGACGACGACCTGGACGAAGACGTCTTTGGTCCTCTTGTCACCATCCCGGAAGAGTCTCTGCTTCTTCTCGCTTTGAACATTAGCAACCGAGTTCTTCACGCGCCGAGTGCTGGTGGCAAGCTCGTCGCTCGAATCGGCGGATCATTCAACATCGTCCACATCGTTCAACTGGATGATATCAAGCTCGTCATCCGTGTCCCTGCCACGGGTTGGGGTTCTGGTTTGACGGCGACAACGGCGCGCGCCCTGGAATCTCAATGCGCCACGATGCGCCTCGTCCGGAGCACAACCACGATTCCTGTGCCAGAAGTATACAGTCTGGACACTACCATAGACAACGAGATCGGAGCTCCATACGTATGTATGAGCTTCGTGCCAGGCAGAGCGGTGTCCAAGGCTTGGTTTGACGACTCCAATACCATGCCGCGGGAAGAACTGCGCCTTGCAATCCTGACAAGCCTCTCACAAACAATGGCTCGGTTTTCACATCTAACTTTCGACAAGATTGGGTCCGTTATGGAAGACAAAGATGGCTTGACGTTCATTGACCCATCATATGATTGGCATGAGAATCATGACGGAAGCCTACAAGTTCGGGCCTCAGGCCCTTTCGACTCTGTTTCCGCCTATCTCAAGGACCACTTTGATGTTGCTTCGAATGCGGAGGAAAGCGTGTGGGACAAGGGGGAGGCAAAGGTAATGGACGTTGCCATGCACTGCTTGCTAAATCGGGACTCACGACATGGTTTCGTCCTGTGTCCCCCCGATTTTGACTCTCAAAACGTCATCGTGGATGACGAAGGCAATGTCACCGGGCTCATCGACTGGGACCTCGCCCAAACAATGCCACGATGTGTGGGATACGCCCGATACCCAGGATGGATAACGCGCGACTGGGACCCTCTGATGTACGGTTGGCCAAAAATGGCAGACTCTGAGGACTCCCCAGAGGCGTTGGAGCGGTACCGAGCACACTATAACGAGGAGCTTGGCAAGGCGCTTAGTAGGCAGGGTGATTGGGAGCTCACAGAGAAGTCGCACATTGCAGAGGCAATCTGGATTGCCGCGCTGAATCGCAGCAATCGGACGGAGATATGTCGGAAGTTGGTCCAGGTTGCTGCCGATAAGGATGTCGATGGTTTAGACGTGCTCTACGATATTGGGGCGGGCAATTATGGTGAAGAGGACTGGAGTAAGTTGGAAGCCAACCTGCGGCAGATGACATGTTGGTCGGCCTCGTGTCGAGTTTCACATGAGAGTAAGTAGAACCTATTGCTAGCCGCTGCCCCTGGATACATGGAGTGAGACAGTCCTGCTGAGCCCAACATCTTCGGCTGGCGAGTGCCGCTGTTCTTAGCGGGCTCTACTTTGTACCTTGGATGAGGATCATGGCCGCTTCCCCGTCGGTTGGCCGTCCTTCCGTTTGTGTTCGGATATAAGATCTGCACCGTCGCCCGGTGCTGCCTCTCACCACGGTGATCCCCGTTCCCCACGGTACCAGCCTGTCCCTCTGGTAGGGTCCCGAGTTGAGCAGCTTCAGATCCGTGTAGCCCTTCACACCTAGGCGGACGCGTTTTGGTAATCATTGCAGCTCTGCGTCTCCCGCGGCGCGCACTTGCTCATTGGGCATGATGATCATCGTGAACTCCTTCCACAGGGCGTGCGCTCTGTCGTGCTGGTGTCATTGTTTTACCTGAATGAGTATCGGCATCCCAAGGCCAGCCAAGCTGGGGAAGAGACCTTTCTCGCTTGCCCACTTGCCACGGGTATGGTCTATGTAAACAGTCCTTCTGGCCGTTAACTACCCACATGGAACTGTTGCACTTTGAGGACTGACGATTCATAGTTCAAGTGAGTATGCATGGCCAAATCTCAGCTACATCTGGAAAGACCGGCAAGATCATCCATTATCATCACACTCAGGAACATGAGGAAATCCTAAACTGGCTCACTCCAGTAGAATACAGTTCCCAGCAAGTGACTACATCAGAAGGCGACAGGCTGGGGCCGGCCAACGGCAAGGAGGACGGGCTGAAGGGGTTTATCCACGTCATCGCGAGGTCACATGTAAGGCGAGACTTGACACTCTACTCTGATCTGTCGTGATGAGAAATGCTGACAACTTGACCGTAATAAGGGGAACCCCTGCGTTCTGCACGTCGATTGTCGGCATGGGCACTACTGTGGGAGTCATCAAGGGCTCTTTGGGGCGGCGCTTTCTCTGGGAACCCTGGGATGCTTGCTACCTGAAGTCTAAGACTAGCAATAACCAATTATATTATATTCTTTACCCGATTCATAGCTCAAGGCGTTCGTCAGGCTTCGAAGCTTCCTGCATCACGCTCGGCGCCCTGTCAAATTCTTCTAGTCCCTCGCAATATGACCAATCCATCCTCATTCGCAACCAGAATGCGGCGCCTTTGGCAGCAGAAAATGTTGGATCATCAGAGACGACAAGCTCAGCATCGACTTCTTTACCTGAGCCTGGCGCTGGTTTGGTTGCACGGGCGCCAGGGATGGCCTTGATAACGCTTTGAACGACAGCTAAGAACTCTGGCGTCTCAGCTGCCTCTCCCGCGACAAGAACTAGAAAAGGCCAAGAAGCGAGTGTCGGGTTCCGCTTGGTATAGGCGGTAACGCGAGACAGAAGCAGCTCTTGAAGAGCATTCCAAAAGAGCTTGGGCGTTTTCGCCACATTTAGTTTCGAGACCGAGGTCAGCGTTTATAGAGCCCATATCTTCTCCCCAGGTATAGTGAAAGAAGCACGCTGCCGGTCGGAGAGAAGTATACAGGGACCGGTTCGTGAAACTGTGCGGCCGTGAGCAAGAGAACTAAGCGCTCTCGACCGCAATGCACCAACCTGATATGGTAGACGATTTGGCGTGCTTCCATCCCAGAGTCGTCGTCCAGAAAACACCAGCGCTCTCTGCATATCTGGCGGCCATTTGACGCGAGCACGGCGTTGACTTCGATGAGATACGGAGGATTGCTCGCCTCCCAGTCGTACGGTTCCAGTCCTGCAAGAACCAGTGCGTTGTTTGCGGCGCTGTCGACTGGAATGACATCCTGCCACGCGGCCATTCGCGGCGCCGCAACAGAAGGAGTGTTGATGCGAGTTTGCAGGGCTGCTTCTGAGGCGTCCTTCAGTGCACGTACAAGTTCCGCCAGCACGGCCTCCTCTGGGGTCCCGGGAAGGCCGACAAGGCGCTTTAAATGCCTCCATGCACTCAACCAACGCCCTATGATCCCTAAGGGGGTCAGCCAATACGGAGTTTCGGGCTCCAGGACCAGCTGCTCCATGAGTGCCATGTATGCGGAACCAGCACTCCCATGGTGAGGACGAGTCCAATCGCGAGCAAGCTGAATGGCCCCCAGGCTCTAAGTGATGAGGACATGGCTCCGTGTCGCAGCACAGAGGCCCAATGCCGTTTGTTGAGTCCGTTTGTTGTCTTCAGACCGAGAGAAGTGTGGTGCACATCCCGCTGGTTGGTGCGGGGATGAAACGCTGTCATATCGTTGTGGCTTCTGCCAAGGCGGTCTTGGACCCTTGTTGGTACACGGATATGTGTGCTTCGTGCGGTTCTAATAAATTACCTTGGCAGGGCGAGGAAGCCAGCATGTTGGGCACCAATAACCCTTGGCTTTTGTCCGTTTCTACCAGGCGCACCACTCGGCTTTGATTCGCAACGCGGCCTCTACAAGGTGCAAGGTGTGAACACATGCAATTGACGGTGCGGTCCGAATGTTACACAGATATTGCCAAGGTACGAGACTGTCCGAACTCAATCCCGATTCATCTCCTCCGCTGGTCCATTCTTCCCCTCTTTCATGATTCACATCCAAATCCGCGCAAACAATTATTTCGTTGACGGTGCAAAGCCAATTGAATATTCCAAGGATGTCTGAACAGCAACGCCTTGCGTCATTTGATGTGAGTATTCTCTTCGTAACCTTGTGCGCCGAGGAACATTAAACGAACTGTTGTCAACTCTCAAAGTCCGCTCTCGAGAAGCGTCTGCCATCATTCAGCAGTCTGCTATTTGAAGCCAAGACGGCGAAACAGCTCACCTTCACCGACATCGCCAAGGAGATTGGCCGCAGCGAGGTCGCCTGCGCAGCACTGTTCTACGGCCAGGCAACGGCCTCTGTCGAGGATGTCGACAAGCTGAGCGCTGTGCTCGGTGTGCCGTGCGAGGCTCTCGCTGCGCAGATGATGGGTTTCCCAAACCGCGGTGTCTCGGTAGAGATGCCGCCTACCGAGCCGCTCATCTATCGTCTTTACGAGGTGGTCCAGAACTACGGTTACGCGTACAAGGCTGTGATGAACGAGAAATTCGGGGACGGCATCATGAGTGGCGTTTGCTTCAAGACTGATGTTGAGAAGGAGGTTGACGAGACTGGCGCAACATGGGCCGTCATCACCATGAAGGGAAAGTGGTAGGTTCAGCCAAACATCCCCGTCACATATCATGTCTGTGAAGCTCACGCGTGCCATACAGGCTCCCATTTACTCGCTTTTAAAGTAAACAAGTTGGGCAGTGTTTGGGCTGGAACACGTTTCGGTTCCCGATTCACAAGGCAGCCTGGAATTCGATTCATGATGGATGTTGGTCAACTTTCAGGTTAAATCCACAACGGGAAGCCAAGCGCCGTAGCCTCCAGTAGCAAAGAAATGCAGACTAAGTCTCGAGAGCGCTGTCTAGCCTTCGAATCGCGCGGGACGTGCTGCCGTTCTGGTGGCCTCGACAACGAGGCGCAACGGCACAGAGCTGCATTGGAACAAGTGCATGGGAGGGACAGCAAAAAGCACAACGAGACGTTACGCCAGTGGGCTGCAGCTTACATATTCCAACGGGAATTGACGAAACATAAATATCTGCTTCTTGCTCCTTGGAAATTTGCCGTGCAATGCACCCAACTCTGCTTTCAAAGCGTTTTGGTTTACCCACTTTGTCAGCCGCGATGCATATTCTTTTGCTTCTCCAAATCCTCATTGCCTCCACTGCGGCCGCACAAGAAATCGTGGTAAATACATTATCAAATTCTTCACAGGCCACTGTCTTCAGTCAACCGGACTTCGGAGGCCAGAGGAAGCATATTGTTGGTTATGGATGCAGTAATACCGGATCAGTGTCCGTCTTATCATCACTCAAAAGCTCCCTGAATACCTGATTAACCAAGAAAACAGAGGATGCAAGGTCCAGAGCATTAAGCTGGGCAAACATACTATTTGCTTGAGAAATGGCCTCGATCATGGTGTTCAGTCTCTACGATGCAGAGGAGTCCAACGAAGGCGCAGGGGTGCTAATTGTGAGGACGCACGCATCTATATCTCGCGTGACGATGCGGATCTGCGGAAGGACCTTGCTCTTCAGTCTATTCTAGCTGCGAATAGTTAGTGATGGCACTTGACGCAAAGTCAGATGGACGAAGCAGGCCTTGTTGTAAACTCGTAGGGAAAGTAGCGCAGACACTGGGGGGCTCAGCGGTGTGTCCGGGGAAACATCCCTTGTGGCTTCGCAATTCTCTCTGGCTGCTACGTACCAAACGAAGTGAGGATTATTCGAGGGCTGAATGTACCTATCCAGGGGGCGGCCAGTGTCTGAGGAAGACTCGAAAACTTACTAGGTATATATGCGGTATTTCTTCCCGCCTTGTTAATAATTCTTTTAGTTATATTATTAGTGCGGTATTTAATTTAAAAAGTTACTAGTACTAAAGAGTCTATATATTATAAAAGCTGAAAATCTCTATTATCTTTTATACTTTGTTGATGGCGACAGAACATATCTAGGGCTAGGGTAGCGAGGCATCAACAGAAGAGAGATTGAAATAGATTAAAGAGGCATGCCTAGAAAGGAAGAAGACGGGATCCGTGTATTCCCTATGTGTATGCTTGTAGAAGAGAATGAGAGATAAAACGCTCGCCGAAAGTGCCCCTGACTCTTGCGAGCCCCAGTTCTGCAGGACCCCCGCGACGAAATACCTCTTATAAGTTTAGTTGGTATGCGCACCCCTTCCTACGCCCCTGCCTGCCTAATTATCTTCTCAGATATAAAAGACTAGTTCCTCCCTGCTTTTAAGCCTCTCTCTTTTCCCCTTCTTATTATCATTAACTATCTAGTAATCTTTCTGCTTAACTCACTCTAATTTTAAGCATAGCTTAGGCAGTACATATATACATATCTTTTCTGCTCTTATATATATATTTATCATGAAGCACGGGCTTATCTTATTTACCTCTTTTACTACCGCCTTAGCGGCTTATACGGGCGTAAGTACTTTTTATGTATAATAATTAGAGAGCAGGATAAGAATGCTAATATTTACGTTTTACTAAATAGACGTGCAATTCAGATACACATATATGTAAAGTACGGTATAGAGGTCTAAACAAAAAACTTATAGAAGAAAATGTACCCTGTGAAGCAAAAGTAAGTTCTTTTTAGGTACTGAAGCATGTATTTATACTAACCGCTGGAAAATATATAGTGTACAAATGCTAAGCAGAAATGCAAAATTAAAAAAAAGGATTCGGAGAAGGCCGACTGCGATTAGAAGTCCTAGCTCGTGCGGGGGATCTAATAGAGACTACGGCAATACCAACGTAGGTGCCGTAGGCTCTAGCTCTCCTAACACCTCTATGATAGTCACGTACTGGCACGAGGTATTGGAGGAGTAAAGCTTGTCTCTTCTGATAAGCTGTCTGCTGTATCTACCTAAATACTAGGTAAATACCAAATTAGCCTATCGGGTGGGAAGGACAAACTCTAGGATAGGGGTCAAAAACAGAAAAATTATAAAAAGCGGAGGATAATAAAGGGCTCGCCGCTATGTATATAGATAAGAGGGCACACTAATCACAAAGATCAGACAGTCCCTTCTGCCTACATATAGATATCAATAGAGCCCTGGGTTATCATCTCAATTTCTAGGCCTCTTATGCACGGCCTTTAACTTTATTTATTTTAGATTATCTAAGCGAGGGAGAAAAGACTGCGTATCTTCGTGGGCCCCTATGTTCCCTCGTTTACATCTTGTCTCGTCTCGTTTCCCTTGGCCTCTGGTGTGCGCGTTCTCCCTTAGCAAACTCGCTAGTTTGAGTAGGAAGGAGAGACATAAGACGGGGGTAAAATCAGAAAAACTATAAAAAGTAGAGAATGAAAGGTGGGAAGGAAAGACCCTAGCAAAGGGAGGCAGAGTGCGTCAGTTACCGTAAACGAAACGAGAGCCCATGGCTAAACTCGGCGAAAAGCGATCACATGAGTGTTCATTTTGTGCAGTAACACGAAGTGAAGGACAGGCCAGCCGTGCTTGGCTCGGAACAGTCATTGTCCACGTGAGCGCTTCCTCCACCCCGGACGTCGGATTTGGCTTCTGTTGCCGCATCTCCCGAAAGGCTACATGTAGTCGAATCCGTTTGGTTGCCGTTGGCGGTGATGGTGATGGCCCATTAAAGTTCATCCACCCCGTTCCCCACATGGGCTGTTCGCCAGCCTTCCGTGCTGCTCTTCGGTGAGTTGATAGATTCAGATATTGGTTGAAAAGCCAAACTCACATGCCTTCCAGCGCATTTTCAGCTCACGGCCCTGTATTTGAAGGCGGCCGCGCGGCGGACGGAGAAGACCGGGAATTGCGTTCATGTTACACGCAACTACAGTGACGCAACACGGTGACGCAACACGGTATGAACAAGGCGAGCAGGGCCAGGGCGATGGCAAATAATCTCACGCAGGACCGGCGATCCCGGTTGTGATGTCGCATTTGCACTTCCGCTTGTATGACCCAGATCGAACATACCAAGACCCAAGAGCAACGCGAGGCGGTGTCAAGTAAAGGCAGTTGAGCCTGGCCAGATACGAGCTAGCATCAAATGGGAGGGAAAAAACAAGGGCTCCATTGCGGTGTGTGGCTGAAGCTACATGTAAGGGGCCATAGATCTAGGTGCCCGGGGTAGTGAGAGGAGAGAAAGAGGAGAATGAGACGTCAAAGCGCAGTCAGTAGTCCGTAGAGTACGAACTATAATTACGTCAATGGGGGACGCGGCCGGAGGGGTGACCCCTGCACCGCGCATGTGTCGGAAAGGACATCTGCCGACCCCGTCTCCGGACTACTTTACGGCCCCATCCGAGGCAAACCGGCCAAGGGAGAACATGCTTGTCCGTCTTAGATCGCTATAGGTATATATTCAGGACGTGTCGCTTTCCATCTTCTCCCTGCCGACCTTAGGGATCAACAAGCCAACCAACTAGCACCCTATCGGCAACACGCGCACGCATCATCCACTCATGTTACGCCCGGTGCACCCAACCTTGACCTAACGCAAAGCACATACCGACCGCCGGGGTGGGCATGAGGCGTTTGTCATGGCAGTTCATGGCGGGCAGCAGCATCATCGGCTGCGCGTTGCCCAAGCTGTTGCACCGCCACTGGTCCACGGCGCAACTTGCTGAGCTCTTCTTCGCACAACTCTTCATGTGGGCGGTGTGGTCGACCCTGATATACCCTCACTTCGTGTCACCGCTTCGTCATCTACCTCAGCCCAAGGGTGGGCACTGGCTGGCGGGCCACGGTTTAGAGTCCTGGAGACAAGGCCCAGGGGTTTTGGCCAAGAAATGGTACTTGTGCTTCTTCACCTCTTGTTGCAAGTTTGTGGATATATTTCGGCGTCTCATGCTGATGTTCGGATCCACAGGATCACGGAAGTCGACAACAAGGGCCTGATTCGCATGCTCTGGCACTTCAATCGAGAATTCGTCCTCGTCACCTCGCCCCACGCCCTCTCAGACGTCCTCGTCACAAAGAGCTACATTTTCGAAAAGCCAGACTTTATACGCAATTTTCTTGCCTTTGCGCTCGGCTGGAGCGTTCTCACTGTCGAAGGGGATGAGCACAAGAAGCAGCGGCGCAACCTGATGCCGGCCTTTTCCTTTCGCCACATCAAGGACCTCTATCCTGTCTTCTGGGACAAGGCCCGCGAGGTGACGCGTGCCATGACGTCTGCGTGCGACGAACATGGCTTCGCAGAAATGGAAATCAGCTCCTGGGCCTCCCGGTGCACACTGGACATCATCGGCGTTGCGGGGATCGGAAAGGACTTTGGGGCCATCCGGGATGAACATAACCCGCTGGTCAAGAGCTACGAGGGGTTCAACCCGTCTGAGGATGACAGTCTCCTGGTGGGGTTGCGGGTGTTTCTGCCAGAGCTGGTTGTGGCCAACTTGCCTTTGAAACGGATCAAGATGGTGGCCGAGTCTTCGCAGCACATTCGCAGCGTCTGCGCCGATCTGATCCGCGAAAAGAGACGCAAACTGGCCAACAAGGAGCCCGCAGGTGTGGACATCCTCACCGTAGCTCTCACGAGCGGCATGTTTTCTGAAGAGAGCTTGGTCGACCAGATGATTACGTTCCTCTCCGCGGGCCACGATACTACGGCGTCGGCGCTGACCTGGGCGGTATATATGTTGTCTCGATTCCCCCGGATACAGGACCGGCTACGAGATGAAGTCAGGGAGAACTTGCCATCCATCAACGTCGACGCCCAGATCACAAGCACCGACATCGACCGCATGCCATACCTCAATGCCGTGTGCAGCGAAGTCCTCCGCACTTGCGGCCCCGTCGCGCAAACGATGCGCGTCGCCACGTGCGATACCAGCATCCAAGATGAATACATCCCCCGCGGGACCGTCATCATCCTCGCACCGTGGGCCACCAACGTCGACCCCAAGCTCTGGGGGCCCGACGCGCGCGAGTTCAAGCCGGAGCGGTGGCTGACACCCGAGCAGGGCGGCACCAGCTCGAGCAAGAACGCGGCCAGCGGCGGCGCAACCAGCAACTACGCCTTCATGACGTTCCTCCACGGGCCGCGGAGCTGCATCGGCGCGAGTTTCGCAAAGGCCGAGTTTGCCTGTCTGCTGGCCGCCTGGGTCGGTCGGTTTTCCTTTGAGCTCAAGGACAAGACACTGATGGACGAGAGAAACATGCGGGTCGCCCCAAGTGTGACGGCGAAGCCGGTGGGAGGGTTACATGTGCTGGTGAGAGTTGTGGAAGGATTCTGACGAGGAAGCTAAAGCCTGCAACGATTTGTACAAGATTTATGTGTACTCTCTAATTTCGCATTTTATTACTTTATTCTGTTCTTAATAGGAGAGTTCCATATTACTGCGTCATATCAAAAACCACAAAAAGACGGAGAGACACTGGGTAAACAGTACCATACACGCCAAGAAGGGTAAAATACCCGATGCCAACGAAGTACTAGCCAAGTAATTTAAATATTGGCTAAGGCGAGGATATTATAGAAGCAAGTACTCGTAAGATAATCTAATAGCGTTATATTAAGAAAATCCGGTTCACGGTACGAGTAAGGTGGCAGGTCAAGCTGGCCGCAAGGCGGTCCGCCAGGAGCCAGCCTCCTCTTTGGTTTTCGAGGGCAGTCAAAATGCAACGCAGAAAACGGGTGTCAGCTGAAGCTATAGAGGCTCTGGACGACTGACCCTGAACTTCTCCTCAGCTTCGGCCCGCCATGACAACTGATGTCATGGTGCCAGCCACACTGTCATTCCTCGCAAGTGATGGCACCCCGGCCGCGGCGATAAACAGTATGGACTGACCGGCGAAGAACCGACTGCGCAAATCTATTCACTCTTGTACTGTATAAGAAGTCGCCGGTCCTCTTCTAAACACGAGCAGCCGTTCAGCTCGCAGTGCCGTCTACCAACCCGTGCCATTAGACACAGAGCTTGCGCGCCTCTTTCTGGATTGACCATTTGAGATGTGTGACAAGATCTGGCTTCAGTCTAGTGATGACGGCAAGGTGTCGAGCGCTCCCTGGTGATCAAGGACCTCCTGGGGCACTTGGGCCAGAGTGGAAAAAGTGCAGACAATCCCATTCCCATTTTGCAGGTGGGCTCCCCAACCCTGGTTCTCATTTCATCCTCAACGTATGCCAACGTCATATCCCCAGGTCAAACACTCGGTCCTATGCAAGGTAATGGAGTGGTGCGATCATCACAAGAGCGACCCCGTTCCCAGCGACGGACAGGAGAACTCCGTCGAAATCGAAGAGTAGGACAGGAAGTTCATGAATGCTGATCTAGAACTGCTCTTCGATATCATTCTCGTGCGTCTTGCCCCCGTGCTGCCGCATGACGTGCAAGCATGCTCACGACTAGGTTATAGGCTTCCAACTACCTTGATATCGACGCGCGCTTCTTCAAGTGGGGTTCAAGACGGTCGCCCAAATGATCAAGGGCAAGTCTCCCGACGAGATCCGGCAGATCTTCAACATCAAAAACGACTTCACGCCGGAGAGGAAGAGCAGATACGCCGCGAGAATGAGGGCTGGAGAATGAAAGATGTGTCAGTTGCTGTGACAGCGCAGACAACACCGACCGGAAATATAGCTTCCTTCTCAAAAAAATGAACACATTCTTGGATGACCTTCAGTATGCGCTAAGCACTATGTGACAGCAGAGGGCAGGTTCAGATGGCATGCACTTCCCGGTTCAGAGATGCTGTGTCGATGCTAGGTACAGTACAATGTAGCATCTTCGTCACCCAGCCTGTGGTACCAAATTAGATGATGGCTCTCGTCCGCGGTGTACCAGGCTCGCCACGTCTAGACCTAGCCACAATTCGAGTAAGAGCGGGATAATTCTTCTTACCATGGACAATCACCGCACGCATTTGGGACAGATAGCCTAGACAGGGGGGGTGGCGTCAAGCTAGGTCGCCGTATGCCTTTGAGCGTAACGCCAGAGTTCCCAACGTTGGCTATGCTACTAAGCACTCTAAAATCAGAGCGGAGAGTCAATTGTATCTACCAATCGATACATATTATCGTGCTAAGTTATCTAACCAAAAAGAAAAGCGATCAAGGAAATACCCAACTCAGCCATGCAGCCAGATCTATCCATCCCAGTTTCTGATCTGTCCGGGATTTACCCACTTACCGAACTTGAATGGCCCTCAAGATATAGCCTGGTTCGATGCCAACGCGTCTAAGCTCTTGAGCAGAGACTTTATACATAGGTCCATCGTTTCGGCCTCTCATGAACGAGCTTGCCTGAGATGCCAAGTCCTGAGTGCTTCCGACCGCTATGAGGCCTTGGACTCGACGCTGCTGGTATGTCAAAGCGTTGCCGGTGGTCCCCAGAGGGAATTGGTTGAAGCCTTGATTTTCAGTCAGGAAACCGTCATAAAGCCGACAGCATTTGCGGCAGTGCGCTTAAGCAGACTGACCTTCAGTGTTGGTGACGAAAGCAAGAATGGATGCAGGATCCACTCTCCTAGCCAAAGTATTTGAGTCGAGCACATATGGGATGCCAGTCTGGAGATTTTAGTAAGTTGCCAAACCCTCCGTAGGTGGAAGAAGAGCTGAGCTTACCTGCCCATTGTCGTCCCTAACATCTCGGTAGAACTCAATCGACCCACCCCAGAGCTGGTTCTCAAGCCAACGTCCCGACTCCCCCATCGCGTCGCCACCAGCCGTTGGATCTGGCAAAAGACCGTAATTAAGAAAGGAAACTTCAGGTGGCGTGAAGGACCCGCTCCCCTGAGCCAGGTAGGCAATGAAGAGATGTGTCAACTCGTGGACTGCGGCAATGGAGAGCATGAATAGGTACGATTGAAATCGAGCTGCCATTCTCCTCCCAGCGGCGCCTGTGGTGGTGCTACCATGGTCGGCAGCCGTCATTGCCTGCACCTTCTACGAAGCAGTTAATTTGTGATGCTGTAGTGCCATTCTCATTGAAGCTCAAAGAAGAACTTTTCAGAACAGGTATTCGAGGTATAAGGGGTAAGCTCACCGAAAGGTTGAAAAAGAGGCCGCCAATGGATTTTGGGTGCGGATTAAGGAGAGTTCCGGCCAATGCCCGATCCTCAGGCTTTGGAAAGGTTATGCGTGCGGCATATGCCACGACGTTGTCGTTCCCGACGTCTTCTATGCCAATCTGAGGGAAGTCACGCTGGAGAGCTGCAAGGAACTTGGACACGTAGAGGGGCATCGAGCTGACATCGCCCTGGAAGACATAGGGCTGCCAAAAGGCAGCCCATGCCTGGATGACGGCCTGACCTAGCGCCCGCAAGGTTTCACGAGCTTGTGGCTTATTGAGGAGAACAAGCGCTCTGTGTACAGAAGCAGAAGCAATTAAGTGTTAGAGCGAATGGCCATAGCAAGGGCAAACGGATTGGGCATACTACAGTGAATTCCATGGTATTCTGCTCCACGTCCACTCGTCTTCCGTCCGGAAGAACATACGAGATTGTGATTCCGTCGATCCAGTCGAGCCTGTTCTGGGATGAAGCCATGATGCACCAAAAAGAAGTGTTTCCGTGGAGAGAATAAGGTGAGTATATGAAGCAGTGTGTAGAAAGTAGCAGGATGTTCAGAGCGACAAACTTGATGAGCGTGGATTTGATCTGGGGTTCATAACATCATTTCAGCAGGAACGTTAAATTTAAAGAGCCTCCGAGTCTAGGTAACAGAGGTTGAGTTCAGGTGGGTCCGTGGGCTCCAAGCGCGTAGTGCTTCTATTTCGGTTGGCTGTCGCAGCCTGAATCGCCTCGATTTCGAAACGCAGCGGCCAGTTGCTGTGGCGTTGGCCCGACAGACAGACCGATATCGAGCATCCACACCACGATGTGGTCAGATATGTACGGACTTATTGGACAGTATCGAGCTAGAAATGGAACACGAGGTTCTCAATTTGCGTAGGCGCCTGGCCCTGTATTTCCTCTGCAGGGGGGCCAAACAGATCACCAACAGCCGAGCAGATTGAATGTCCATACGCACCTGGCGGCGGCTATTGGGTTCCCCCCCTTTCCTTCCTCGGGTTCCTAGGTTGGGGGCGACGTCTCAGCCAAGAGTCCGGGCGGTTTACATGGCGGCCCCCCAAGGGACGCAGGCGGCACCCAAAATGAGGCCGAGAAAGGAAGATGAGGAAGAACAAGATTCTGTGAGTCCGATGACGATCAACGATACCATTGACGGATTACAGGGCTATTTGGACTCGGAGATCTACTCCAGCCAGGTCTTTTGCAGCTCGCTTGTCGCCCGTAAGCTCAAACGAACACAATCTATCAAGTCAAGGATTGTAGCACCATGCGTCCTTTGGTTCTTCGGATCTTCTCAACTCATAAAATGCCTGCATATTGCCCCGTTTCCCCCATTTGCGTGATGAAGGAGTAACCATCCCCAAGCGCTTGCGGATCTTCGCGCTCTCTTCTTCATCGTCGACGACGAGCAGCAGCGCCCCATCCGCCATCTCAGGCCAGTCATTGCCTCTTGCTTGGCACGGATCAGGAGGTCTAATCTCGCTGACTTTTCTCTCATATCGATCACGAAAGATGTGAAAGCGTGCAAATGCGTCCCACGGATGCCATCGCCATCGGTTCTCGCTCGTCGCTATGATAGGCAAGGGACAAGTGGCTGCCTTGGTGCCTTCTGCCGGAGCATTACTCCCATCGACGTTGTCGTTGGCAAGAAGAAATTGCATCAGTCTGTTGAATTGTTCCAGGGTCGGGGGGAAAATGGTGATGGGAGAGTTACTCCGGGTGGCATGAATATAAATGTCCCGACACTATCGGCTTGTTAGTTGTCTTGCTCGACGAGAAACGGCCAGCTCGAATGTTCTGATGTTGCATATACACACCTCAACCTCTGTTTCGCCTCGGTCAAAGACAATAACGCCACCGAAAATCTTTGCCTCAGCCCAATACCCTGCAACATCAGCAATCCCATGGGAATATTGCTCGACAGCATTATATGCCCCATGGCTAAACGCGACCAGTGGGCGATAAGCATCGTACCAGTGTATTTCGCGTGGCTCGTCTCTCCATGCGATATGCTGTGCGTGATGGGAGGTCGTTCCGTTGATTTCGCATAGATAAACGGCTATCTGGTGACAGGATACAGCAAGGAGTTCGAGGAGGCGCAGATTAAACTCCTTTGAACCAGGTTCCGCTTCCTGGAAGGCAAGGATGGTCTAAAGGGGTTCATGTCAATCGCCGACGTCCACCGGAGACTGGGCCCTAGGGACTGGGTTCTTGATCATACAAACAAGGGGAATTGCAAGCTTGTGGCCTCAAAGCCGGCTCTGAATTCGCGAGCCCTGTCATGGGCTCCCGAGCAAAGTTCATGGTGATCATGGGCAGGATGGGTATCATAGTTCCGGTGGAAATCGCGCCATGTGGCGGCTGTCGGCATGCCATCCAGAATCTCGGCATATGTTTCCTCTGCCAAATCCGTTTCCAGTATGCGCATCAAGGCGCGCTCGAAGGTGCGGTGATGCGGCGCATCCAGGATATTGATGCTGGCTATATCAGCGGAAGACTTCAGGTTCATGTTCGGAAGGCGGCGAATCTTAGAACTCGCCTGGGGTGATATGAAGCTGTCTGGGTCGAAGTCGATTGAGAGGAGCGCCCTGAAACACCAGCAGCTATGCCCGGAAGCGGGGTTTGGCCGACAGCCGACGCGCTCCGATATTTGATCCAGAGGCCCCACTTCGCCGAATGCCAAAACCATCCGACCAGCTGTCCCTAAATTTCCCACTTTTGCACGTAGGGGCCGTTGTTTCCGGACCTCATACTGACACCAGGGAAGCTTAAGTCCACAGTCAACATGAACAATGCCCTTGTTGGTACGGAGTACAAAAGCAATTGCCACGGTATCCGACCACACTAGTCGGGGGCAATGCCGTCCGTTCCGGGCAGGACCAATGAGGGTCCTACGTAACAATAGACTTGTAACGTGTACGGAGCAGTCCGTAACAGCGTAGAATTTCTGTGTCAGATCGGCAGCCATTGAGGCGGGGCTTTCCCCCTGATGCCTTTATACCTAACGCCACAAGGTGCGGGAACTGGTTGGGCGATCAAAGCCACGGGTTGGGGGGTCTCGGCCTTCTTACGGAATACATGCACTCAACTTACGATGAAGCACCGTGACGAGACTTGAGCTTAGTGGGTCGGCTGTATTCTGTAAGGTAGTGCACTTCGTATGGTGTTGCCAACATTGCTATACTATTCAAACATCATTATATATGCAGGACACATGGCACTGGAACCACAAGATAACAGACCTCAGCTTCACTCAGCTGTCTGTTCTCGGCAACTGGTGCGGGGGATACATCCACGGATTCCGCGGACGGAGATGCACTAATACCATGTCATGCAGCCGAGTGCCGAGCGCCGCGGGTAGATCTAACCTACAAGGGCAAAGAAGTCTCAGTTACGGGCAAAGAAGCCGGCATGAGAGCTGACGGTGAGCTGAGCTGATCTGATTGAACTCAATTGGCTCACCATGTCAGCTATGCTGCACGTCCGCCACCACTGGCAACACGTATGTGCGCCATGTCTTTGACCAGGGCGGTGGTTCGCTGAGAGCAACTGCAACGGGCCGATGGCCGAGAGGCGGCCCAAGGAAAGCATTGTCGATGCTGATCCTACACGAATGGGTAAATGGATTGAAGTGATCTACGCTCAATGGTCATTACTTTTGTGACAACATGAGCTGGTACTTGGGATTGATGGCCAGGACTCTGGAGTATATAAGGGTCCTTACGTCGCACTTCAAACCCAGGACTGCTTAGACTTCTTACAGCACCAGCATTCGCAACCAGCATTTACCCCTTATCATCGTTCCTTCATAACACACCGACCTCGAATTCACCTTACCTATCCGCCACCATGAAGTACGCTGTCCTGTCTATCGTTGCTTTGGCTGCTACTGCCATTGCCCTTCCGAACGACGGCAACCACGGCGGAGGCTCGTGCACGCGACACGAAATTTGCTGCGACGATGGGCTGAATATTTTGGGCATCCATCTTGGCGGGCTTCTCGGAGGACTCCTCGGTGGGCTCCTCGGAGGAGGGGAGACCTGCCGTGGTGGCTTGTTCTGCTGCGATGAAGGATGCCAGGTGGTACGTTATTGCTCTTTCCAAGCCTTTCCAGAGAAGGATTTAACCATTCGGCATTTATTAGGGCGAGATGCTCAGGAAGGACGAGTATCACTGCTACGAACTTTAAGTAAGGGCGGCCAATCACCATCGGGGGGTTCTAGTAAGCAAATGTTACTTGAGTAGTCGGTGGTTGACGGAGCAGACTTCAATTCATAGAAAAGGAAACGTCATTCATTACGAGACAAGGGAATTTTATGCTGTGATACACAAAGTGGTTGTGTGCCAATTGATCAAACGGTCCATATTCGCGTTCCGCTATGAGTAATAGGCTTTTCCTTGTTGATGTCAATGCTCCTGTGGTGACTAAGAAATCGACGATGAATGAATTGTCTAAAACTGAAGAAAGGGCGGCACGAGCCCCTATTTAAAGGGATTTTGCCCGACCGTCTGTCTTGCCGACCTCTCTGCCTCGAGATACGTGTCAGTCCCTAACACACTGCTATGTGAATGTCTCGTCATTCTGCTTAGGCAGAATCTGCCCGTCCTCCTACACAACCCCCGTTACTCTCGGCTCTTTGTGTGTTCGCTGTGCCTCAATAACTTGAATGAAGTAGATAGATATAGTATAGATTTAGGTAAAATTTGTTCCCTCATCACTAAAGATACCTTTCTCCAATACCTCTGTCTCTTCACTGCACACACGCACTATAGAGTCGATAGTTCACTGTCTGCTAGTGAAAACGCGCGGTATTCCTGGCTCATCGTACTGCTTCCACAAGGCACGCTCAGCAGCCAGCTCAGCGTCATACTGCGGGATCGCATCGTATAGCGCGGTATACCAGTGTGCATCAGGAAACCTGTCATAGTGTGCCTTGGTGAACTCCCAATACTCCGGGTACCACCCGGCAAAGGCCCAGTCGACAATAGCAGCAATATGTCCACCACGCACCATGATGTTGCATGGTATCAGGTCCGCGTGCGAGAAACACGTACGGTAATGCTGTCTGTGCACAGTCGCCACTTGCTCACCGAATACCTTTGAGCAGTTCTCTAGCGGCACCTTGCCCCGGAGGAATGCGTGGAACTCATCATGGCTTAGTGGCCCTAGAAGCCTGGGTCCAATGCGACAGTCCAGAATGTCGCTGTGACTTGCCGATGCCACTACCCCTTGCACTGGTGGGACGAGCCTCCGGAGCTGACCGACATAGTCCTTGAGTTCTGCAATGATGGTTTTCTTATCGTCCGCAGACAGGTCGCCTTCCATCCACGCAACAGCAAGGTTGGACCCTTCAATATACTCCATCTCAATATAGAGAGCCCCTTGATAGGTATATGTCGAGTGAATCGTAGGTACCGGTATGGTCGTATGCTGCGCGACGTACTGCATCGCCGCTAGCTCGGGCAGCTGGCAGGGGCCTTTGATGACACGGTGCCAGCCGACCCTGACAACGTTAGACTCCAGCAAGTCGAACAATTTCCTGCCAATCCAGAGCCGGAGCAGTAGAGGAATCATCTTCGCGACAAACTAGAAAATCTAACTCCCGGGCGTGTGCGCAGTTGCAAAAAATTGTCACATTCTCACCTATGGTCCGCCGCGCCCAACAGCGGCACTGCCTCTCAGATTAATTTGCACGAATTCCCTCAGCATTGTCAGATTATCCCCGAGCCTCTCTTTCCTCAGTCACGTGGAGGCTGCTGTGACCTGCCCTACACACGCACGTTCATCATCATCAAGATCAATTGATCCTCAATACTCGTCACATCCAAAGTGGAATTGAATCATACAGAAGACGGGAAACAAGGTTGCCGTTACGTCTCACCACCAGCTGTTAAGAACCTCGGTGCCATTCTCGTGTCGAGAATGGACGTCAACGTAATACTTTGTACTTAATCTACAGCCCCAGCACGCACTGAACGTGAGCATGAATAGCCAGCCGACACGTACAGCCAATTGAGGCCAGCAAAGACGTCTTCATCACTAGAGATTCTACAAGCGAGCACAGCAGGACATTGCACTTTACGGGAATTAATGGCCCCGCCCGCAGCGAGGTCCAGGTCGCCGTCGTCCACTACGGCTTCTCGGCGCCGGCGTCAACGTGCGCCCCGGCCGGTACCCACCGCAAAAGGCCGCGCCCCGGACCTCCGGGTACTGCCTCGTCGGGCGCGTCCGCTGCAACGGCGCCGGCAGCGCCCAGTCTGCGCCCGCGGCAAAGGGGATTCCGAGAGACACGGCTGACGTGCAACAAAGTGATGCAAGGCACCCAAGGCACCGTGTTGTGGGTGCAGATCGCCCCGGCTTCCAACCTCCAGGGCAGTGATGTCACCGCCTTGACGTCACGTCACCAGCAACGGCACGTGGTCACACATCCTCGCGCATCCAATACAAACCCTCCCAGTCCACTCCCAAACCCTTCAACTCAGTCATATCGACTCCCTCATCTGCGCCGTACCAGAAACTACATTACCGTAGGAGCATCACGACAGCAGCCAAAATGCGCGCCCCGACCATGCTCCGCGCCTCCACCCGCCTCCCGCTCCCTCGCCTCCCCCGCCGCCCCTTCTCCCTCTCCCCAGCGAGCCTCTCCTCCAACACCACCGCCGCCAAGCCCAGCAGTCCCCCAGCCGACGGCGGCGGCTCCGGCGCAAAGGGCCGCACCGGCGGCGGCGCCCCCCTCGGCAGCTCCTCCCCCAACGCCCCGCCCCGGCCAAAGGTCTTCAGCTCGAACGTCCCCGGGCCCGGCCCCGCCAGGGGGCTCACCGCGGAGCAGAAGGACGAGGTCGACGAGCACAATCGCCACTTTGCCAAGAAGCACGACCGCAGCCAGAGGGCTCCCGGGGACAAGGTGGACGACAGGTTTTGGAACAACGACTCCAAGGGCTAAACAGTCTTGTCTGGACGGCATGGACTTGATTGTGTTTTAGATATTTCACGGAGGCGTTCAGTTCTGGTGCTTTATGACACGAGGCACGCTATTATGGTAGACAGGCATGGGCACACGATGATACCTGAGGGAAGAGACTGTACTATTAGCTATCCATCACTGTTAAAAAGATTCAGTCAACTCATTACAACGTCAATTACTGCTGCCCAAGAGACCCACCGGGAACGGTAGTTCCAGCTTGTTATGACACAAGTACCCCCCAACTCTTGCGGCCTGCCTCGTGTGAAGAAGGGCACAGGCCTTGACCATTCACCATCCAATAACTTGGATGCCGTTTGAGCCATCGACAAAGCTGCTGTAGCAGTTCCGCTTGCAGCACGTCGTCTTATATCCTGTGCCAACATGCGAGGAGCGCCTCTAGCAATCATAACACAAGAGGTTCAAGCGTGCAGCTTCTAACCGCGCATCTCACCTCCGCTGCCAGCGTCCAGACTTGTGTCACGCCATCTCGACAGACCTTGGCTCGAGCTTGTGGCCGTCTTCTAGCCGATAGTCTCCAAAATTGAATGTCATCCCGGGACTCGTAGGCCACTGCACTCACGCGATGTGATTTCCTCCATCAGGTCATCCTCACGTGCACGCATCTATCTCGAGTCAGCCTTAGTTCTGCCACGTGAATGCTCAACAAGTGCTGTGACAAGTGGGAGTCAGAGTAACTATGAACTTTTAATAGATCATGCAAGGCATGCCTCGTCAAATACAATCTAGCGTAAGTTGGCTTCATCATAAAGGTGTGGGGAGTGCAGGCACGAGAAGAAAGAAACTGTCTTACCATTACAACGCGTGTGATCGGCATGGGACCAGCAGCGCGAAAGCGCCAGCGGCAGCACAACCTCACGACTTGGCCTTCTCTTATTCATCGTCATTGCTCCAGAGGAACAAAGTGTCTGTTATTCGCTCATCATGGCCGGCCCATGCCAGACGAGCCGGCAATCTCCCCAATCGCGCCGCGGACATAGTCCACCAGGGCCTTGACCATGCCCTGCGGCCGCGCCTTGCCGTCGACGCCGCGCACCGGTTCGGTCCCCATGGTGGGCAGCACGTTGTCGCCGGCAGACAGGCTGACAAACAGCGCAAAGGGCACCAGCCAGACGCACAGGCCAAAGTACGACGCAATCATGGTGAAGCTCGGCGCGTCGACCGCGTCGAGGTACGACGACCGCTGGTAGGCGCGCGTCTGGCTGTGGGAGAAGTGCCGGAACCAGACGTAGTGGTCCAGCAGAACGAGGACTAGGGGCAATGTCAGCTCAGGCCATTGCATGGAGAGACGGACGTGGCATACCGCACGAGAGGAGGAACAGCGGGTCCGTGAGCTTCACGAGCGGGAAGCGCCGCATGTTGCCCAGGTACACGACGTGCGCCGCGATGCCCAGCAGCGTCGACCAGAACGGGAACCCATCGACCAGCCACAGCGTCGCCTGCACGCCGATGATGGTGTATATCAGCCGCGTCAGGAGGCGCTTTCCCATGACCGTGTGCTCCTCGACGAGCTCCGAGAGGTAGTAGAGCCCCGACGCGATGGCCAGCGTCAGGAAACAGAAGCCGAGAATGGCCCCCGCGTAGCCTATGAGCGGTAGAATCCACATCTTGGAGAGTGTCGACAGAGGCAAGCCGTCAACGGCCTTGTAACATGGCGGGATGCAGGTGGCGGATGGAAGAAGAGGGAGGGGAAGGTTTTCGCAGGGCTGAGGACACGGTTCAGGAGACGGCGCATTTCAGTCGCGTCAGGGCGGGCCTCTCTTCTTCCGCTCCGGAGGGTGACAGAATTACGTCAGCCACGGGCAGGTGCGCCACAAGCCATGTTTGTTCCAGAACTATACATCACCTATGAGGTTTCAAAAGATTTTAATTTACGATTTAACCAATTGCAATCCTGCACATGGTCAATTCAGCATGAACATGTTCCAATTTTGAGCGTTGTTTCCGCACGGCTGCCAAAACTCCCGTGCTGCTAATATTGTGTCAACCCCACCGCCTCCCTTATCGATACAGCCCTTGTCCACCACCCACCCAATCCACGAAAAAAAGATCGGCGACGACAGCTTCAGCGACACCGACAATCTAACCGCCATCTCCTCACCAATCTACATGCCACGCTTACCCATACAATAAAGCGCTCAGCCGCCAAAGGAAATCCCACAAGCCGAGATAGCAGAGCGCACGTCGCTCACGCAGCCACCATGTCCCGCCCCGAAGACTCCCTGTACGCCCTCCCCACCATCCCCCGAGTGCCCCCCGACCGACTGGCTGACGAGCGTCGCAGCGCCGCCGACGTGCACTACGACGACACCGAAGCCCGCAAGTACACCACCTCCTCCCGCATCCAGACCATCCAGGCCAGCATGACCCGCCGCGCCCTCGAGCTCCTCGACCTCAAGTCTCCGAGCCTCATCCTCGACGTCGGCTGCGGCAGCGGCCTCTCCGGCGAGATCCTCTCCTCCCTGCCCCGCGACGAGGGCGGCCCCCACGCCTGGATTGGCATGGACCTCTCCCCCTCGATGCTCGACGTCGCCCTCCAGCGCGACGTCGCCGGCGACCTGCTCCTCGCCGACATGGGCCAGGGCGTCCCCTTCCGCGCCGGCACCTTCGACGCCGCCATCTCCATCTCCGCCGTCCAGTGGCTCTGCAGCGCCGAGTCGAGCGACACCTCCCCCGCCGGCCGCCTCTCCCGCTTCTTCAACGGCCTCTACGCCGCCCTCAGGCGCGGCGGCCGCGCCGTCTGCCAGTTCTACCCCAAAAACGACGTCCAGCGCAACATGATCACCCAGGCCGCCGTCAAGGCTGGCTTCGGCGCCGGCATCCTCGAGGACGACCCGGGCACCAAGAACGTCAAGCTATACCTCGTGCTCACCGCCGGCAGCAGCGCCCTCGAGGGCGGGCCCGGCGACATCACGGGCGTCGTGGCGGGCATGGACGGCGTCGACGTCATGGACGCGCGCAAGAAGCTCAAGGCCAATAGCACCTCCATCAAAAAGGGCAGCAAGGCGTGGATCGTCAAGAAAAAGGAGCAGATGGAGCGCAAGGGCAGGGTCGTCAAGGCCACGTCCAAGTACACCGGGCGCAAGCGTCGGGTCGCCTTTTAAGCGGCAACGTCTCACATGTCACGGGCGTTTTGCGCACGACTGCTTCAATTTACGGCATGGGCATGGCGTTTGGTGTTTACCACGGTTCGGTTAAAGATGTCACTAGATGGGGACAAATAGATACCCTTGTTTCAAACAGTCTTCATTCATTGCATGGTTCGTTGCTTGTCACATCCAAGCCGCGCCAGCCAGGGAGATGTGACTCTGCGGCTCATGACTAAATACCTCTTGTCTATCGCTGATCTGACATTTGGCAGAAACATCTTTTCTCCTCCACTCTACTCGGGCTTCATGGTGGGGAACGCGAGCACCTCGCGGATGCTGTAGTTGTCCGTCAAGAACATCATCATGCGGTCGATACCCATGCCCCAGCCACCGGTGGGCGGCAGGCCGTGCTCAAGGGCCCGGCAAAAGGTCTCGTCAACCATCTGCGCCTCGTCGTCGCCCTGGGCCTTCTGGCGCGCCTGCTCCTCGAATCGCAGTCGCTGCTCAGCGGCAACGTTCAACTCGGTGTAGCTGTCAAAGTCAGCATCCGTGCACCTCGATCTGTACAGAAGACTTCACTCACGCATTGGCAATCTCCTTGGTGGCGACGAAAACCTCGAATCGCTCGCAAAGACCAGGGGTGGTGCGCGAGGTCTTGGCCAGAGGGGACATCATCTTGGGGTGGCCCATGATAAAGGTAGGGTTGATCTGAGATTCAGTCAGCTTTGCGTCTCCCGGGGGTCGAGAAGGGCGCTCACGCATCGAGACTCGAGGAACTCGCCCACCAGCGCATCAATCATGCGCGCGTTGGTCAGAGGCGGGGTGCACTCGACGTTGGTCTTCTTGAGGATCCTCTTGAGGAACTCGCCAGTCTCCTCGGTGTGCAGCTCGTCGGCAGGAGGGAACTTTTCGTCGGCAGCATCCTCGAGGGCAGGGATCATGTCAATCTTGGGCCACGGGGCCTCCCAGTTGATGGTAATCGCCTCGCCCTTGATGTTGTGGAAGGTGGTCTTGTACGAGCCGTGGATGTGCTTGACCAGGCCGCTAACGAGCTCCTCGGTCATGCCCATGAGGTCGTTGACGTCGGCGTAGGCCATGTAAAACTCCAAGCTGGTGAACTCTGGTGTTTGTCAGCGCTGAGCCCACATGCCGCCTGCAGGCAGGTACGCACCAGGATTGTGAGTCAGGTCCACGCTCTCATTTCGGAACTGTCGCCCCATCTCGTAGACCCGGTTCAGGCCACCAACGACCAGCATCTTGAGGTACAGCTCAGGCGCCACACGCAGGAACATGTCCATGTTGAGGTCGTTGTGGTGGGTGATGAAGGGCCGGGCCGTCGCACCGCCGGCAATGGGGTTCAGCATGGGAGTCTGCACCGACACAAAGTCACGGTCGTCGAACCACCGGCGAATGTACGAGTCGACCTTGGCTCTGGTGAGGAAGATTTGTCTGGACTTCTCGTTCATCATGAGATCGAGATATCGCTGGCGGAACCGCTGCTCGGGGTTCTTGAAGCCGTAGTGGTCGTCGGGAATCTGCGATGAATCAGCACGCGCAAGATTGCAAATGCGCATCCTCGGCGTTTCCATACCTGGTGCAAGCATGGCGACAGGAGGGTCACCTCGGTCGCGGCAATGGACAGCTCGCCGGAAAAGTCGCCGCTGCCCTGCTTGGTCTTGGGGTTCGTCCGGGTCGGGTAGCCCTTGATGCCGATGATGTCGCCTCTGCGAAGGGGCATGTGCTGCTCGTCAAACGTCGGCGCGCCCTCGCCGACGTTGTCGGCCTGTGCGAGGACCTGGAGCCGTGTGCCCTGCGATGAGTCAGTCGAGCCGTCCGATGCGAGTCGGACAGGAGGGCAGGCGAACCTCGGCGCGAATGTCGTAAAAGTAGAGCTTGCTGCCGGCAGAGCGCTTGACGTATATTCTTCCAGCCAGCTGGAGCTGCTTGGACGCGTCGGACTCGCCGTTCTTGAGGTGGGAGAACTCGTCGGCGAACTTGCGGATGTCGTAGGTGACGTGGAACTTGGTGACGTTAGGCGGCAGTATGGGAGAGGCTGCGATGTGCGACGTACCTTGTACGGGTATGCCTTGCCCTGCTCGTGCAGCTCGTTGACGGCACGCGATCGAATCTCGAAATACTGTTCGCCCAAGTCAGCCCCTGCCCAACGCAAGGGACAGGATCGAGGAGACGGTGTCTGCGAACCTGATTCGGCGTGAGCTCCCTTTCAGCAGCCTCGGCATTCCTGCTGCCGGCGCCCGGCACGGGCTGCGGGTTCGCAGCCTGCTTCTCCTTGCGGGCGGCCTCCTTCTCGCGGGTCTTCTGGCGCTTCTTGAGCTCCGTCTTGGAGATCATCTCGCCCGTGACCTCGTCGAGGTGCAGCTTGGCGACGGCGGCGGCGGCGTCGGCGGCCGGGTCGCCGCTCGCGGGCGTTTGGTTGTCGGCCATGGCTGGTGCTCGTGAATTGGGTGCTGTTTGCGCGAGGATTGGGCGTCTGTCCCCAGTTGCAGGTTTTATGGCCGCGAGTTGGTTGAGTCACAGGCGGCAGAAACTGCAGTCACCCCGCCATCGGGTTGGCGGGGTCTGGCAGCCCTGTCCGTGCCTGGCGGCGGCAGCCCGGAAAATTCAATTGGCCGGCCCGCCGTGAGTCAGTTGTGTGCGCGTTCGGGCCGCCAACCAACCAACCAACCAACCATCTTACACCAAAAAACTTGCATGAGGTTGAGGTCACACGGGGCCACGCAGTTTGCCCGTGAGCTTGTTCGATGGTGCAAAGAATGAGGGGATTGGACGATGAATGAGATTAGACACACCTGGGTACAGTCGCCATGGTGGATGGGAGCCGTTGTACGGACTGCTTCTCTTATACGGAGTCATAGTCTCACTGACAAACTCGACTTACACCCGCACGCTCGCTCTCATCCCGACAACCCAGCCTCACCAAGTTACCCCTACCCCCCAAACGCCTTCTCCTGCCTCGCCCCCTCGCAGCCCTGCAGGTACCCAACCCTGTCCTTTGTGTAAAACTCGACGCCAATCCTGCCGCCCAGGCTCGCCGCCCCGCCGTCCAGGCCGCCGCCCTTGACGCACGTCACGTCCGGCATCACCTCGAGCTCCGTGTACAGGCCGCTGCCGCAGGTGCCGCAGAAGAAGTGCCTGTTGACCTTGCCCGAGCCGCCGACCACGTCCCACGTCTTGGGCGTGCCTGCGTGCAGCGTCAGCCGTTGCCCTCGGCGCGACGCCGTCTCTCGGCTTCATGTTTCTTACCCTTTGTGACTTGGAACGACGTCCGCGGCACCACGGCGTTGGACGTAAACGCTCCGCCCGTCCACTGCAACCATTAGCCAAACGAGCATCCCCACAACCTCGTCAGATCCCCCTCACCTTTTGACAATCCACGCAGTGGCACAGCGCCGTAACAACCGGCTCCCCTGCATCCACCACCATCAGCACGCCGCCGTCCCCCCAGTTGCCGCCGCGGAATCTTACCGGAAAACTGGAACGCAACCTCCCCACACGCACAGCTGCCCTTTGTCGACATGATTTGCAGATCCGGCTCGTTTCGCAAGTGTAGTAGTCCAGCAACAGGGGCTTCTGATTCGCGGGCGTCAGCAAACATCCAGACATCAAGGTCCTCGCGGACTCAAGCTCGTTTTATACTGTGCACTTTGCTGCGGGGTACATCGCGATGCGGTGCGGGGAGGCAGCCGGCTGTGGGTCGACGTTACATGACGGCTTCTCCCTGGCCGAACGGGACAGCCAAGGCGCGCTTGCCATTACGAATGATGACGACGCGTGTGGTGCCAAGAGGCTCGGATGCGCCGCTGCCGAGCACCTGTCGACACCGAGCGGATCCGTTTTCCACTCATCCGGCAGCTGATTCCAAATCTGCATGCTCGGCCCTGATCCCAGGAACCGGACGTTGCACCGAGCATCTCCCGCCACACCCCTGCTCACCATGGACACAAGCAGGCAGAAACAAGGAATATCCATCATTGAGACTGTGCTCTCCCTGCAATGCCATGCTATACATACACTCCGCCCCCCCTTCCTCCTCCCCCCATCGTTCGTGTCGTCTTTCCCAAGGCACATGGCGCCGCCGCCGCCCTGCCGCCAGCTCCCCCATCGCCGGCCCTATATCGAGGTATCACAAGTCTGGCGCGCACGTCCGTCGGGTCCCCAGCCCACACTCGTCTTCGGTAGGTGTCGTGCTTGAGGTGTGTGTTTAGACCGTCTCCATCTTGTCGAGGATGGCCCTGGTGAACTCGTGCGTCGTCGACTCGCCGCCCATGTCGCGCGTGCGGACCTTGCTGGGAGGGTGTCAGTTTCAACTCTTACAGATCATGTCGACGCGGCAATCTTACCCCTCGGCAATGACGGCGTAGATGGCCTTGGAGATGCGGTTGGCGTGCTCGTCCAGGCCCAGGTGGCGCAGCAGCATGCTGCCAGACAGAATCATGGCTGTCGGGTTGGCCTGGTCCTTGCCCTTGATGTCCAGGCCGACGTGGCGGCAGCCGGGCTCGAAGACGGCCACGTCGCGGCCCATGTTGCAGCCCGGCACGATGCCCGGCCCGCCGACGAGCGCGGCGCCAATGTTGGACAGGATGCCGCCGTACAGGTTGGGCATGACCATGACGTCAAACTGCTGCGGGCGCGAGACGGCCTGCATGGAGGCGTTGTCGACGATCATGTCGTTGACCTCGAGCGTCGGGTACTCCTTGGCCACCGAGTGGAAGGTGCTGCGGAACAGGCCGTCGGCCAGCTTCATGATGTTGGCCTTGTGGATGCACGTGACCTTGGAGCGACCGTTGGCGAGGGCAAAGGCGAAGGCGAACCTGGCGATGCGCTCCGACTTGGCGCGGGTGATGATCTTGAGCGACTCGACGACGCCGGACACGCTCTGGTGCTCGAGGCCCGAGTACTCGCCCTCGGTGTTCTCGCGGATGATGCACAGGTCGACGTCCTTGTGGCGCGTCTCGTAGCCGGGGATGTTCTTGATGAGGGAGATGCTGGCGTAGATGTCGAGCTCCTGGCGCATGGCCACGTTGAAGCTCTGGTGGCCGGAGCGGCTGACGGGCGTGTGCAGGATGCCCTTGAGGCCGAGCTTGTTGCGCTTGAGCGAGGCGACGCTCTCGCGGAATGCGTCCTCGGTGCGGCTGCCGCCCTCGTCGATGCCCGAGACGGCGATCTGCTCCCACTCGATGGGCACGTTGTCGGCCTTGAAGACGGTCTTGACCGACTCGGCCACCTCGGCGCCGATGCCGTCGCCGGGGATCAGCGTCACCGTGTACTTGCCGCCGAACTTGGCGGGCTTGAAGATGTCGGACTGGACCGTCGCGAACGAGCGGACGAGCTGCTGCTGGGGCTGGCCGGCGGCGCCGCGCAGGAGCTGTCGAGTGCGTCAGTTACGGTCCACGGTGTTGTCGTGTGCCTGGAGATGCCGCAGCGAGGTCGAGGCCGTCTCGCCATGCGCACACTCGTGCTCTGCTCGACGACCTGCACCTCTCTCGTGCACACGCCCTCATTCCTCGTCTCCGCGTGCGTCACCACCCCCATCCCCTCGCTCAATGGCAAGCCACAATCCCCATCCCCATCCCCATCCATCCCCAACCAACCCACAAAGCAAGCGGCACGGACGGACACGTCAACATCAACGTACCTGCGCCGTCCTAAGAGAGCCTCGCGACAACATGGTCGACCAAAGTCCAAAACCGGGGGGCGGGGGAGGAGATGTAGGGCTCAATGCGTGTCCTTTGGCACGGCAGCAGCAGGGTTCGTCGTCGACGGAGAAGGAAATAGAGGAGGGCCAAAGGTGAGGGTAGGTGAGGCTCTATGGGCTGGACGTGCACTCCAGCAAATGCCGCAACGACGTTTCCTCAATTGGGCCGCTCGGCCATTGCCGGTGCTGCTTCCGTGCCTGCCTCGATTTTTCCCCCAGCGCACTGGGCTGCGCTTTCCTCTCGGCTGCACCGTCTGCAGCTTCGGAAAAAGAGCGGAATGCGACGTCTGCGCCGAGCAAACGCCGCGCTGTCCCGCGCTTGCCCCGTTTGGGCCCAACGCCCGAGGCCTCGGCATGAGCCTGATGCTGAGCACAAGGTAACCATGAACAAGCGCTCATCCTCATCCTCAAAGCAGAGACCTATTCACGACAGATCACTAGACCAACAAGTCGGCAAACGGTTTCATAAAATAAAAGAGGCCCGTAAATACGGCTGCCATGTGCATTGCTACTCCAACACCTATCCGGCCCGATCCTGTTCGTTTTCCCTAGTCCAACCCATCCATGCCTCCATCGCGGCTCATCACGGTCGCGTCATGTACATACATGTATCACATAAACATAACATCACGTCGTCGTCGCCTCCCTCACGCCTCCTCCTCGTCCAGCGGCTCGACCCGCACCAGAATCTCCTCCAGCAGCCCCTCGAGGAAGTTGCCCACGTCCCTCCCCATGCCCACCGGCTCGGCCTTGTCGTACTGGTCAATCTCCTTGCACACGTGCGCCAGCTTGTACACCAGATTGCGCAGCTTCTCGTGCGCCGCCTCGGCCCGCTGCTGCTTCAACGTCGTCGCCCCCGAGCTCTGCCCTGGCTTGGTCGCCTGCTGCACCAGCCGCATCTGCCGCCTCTTGAGCGCTTCCTCCAGGGCTGGGAATATCACGTCGTTGAGCGCGTCCAGCTCCCCGTTGGGGTTCGCAGGCGCCGGAGACGGAAAGGATGAGGGCGCAATGGAGCTCTCCGACGGTGCCGGGGATCGCGGCTTCTGCGGCACAAAGTTGACGCTCGGCGCGCGCTGAGCCGTAGCTTGCTGCTGCGACGCGACCCGTTGCGCCTGTCCCCTGTACGGCGGAATCTCTGGAATCGCCACGCCAAGGCCCCTCGAGTTCGGCGACCGTGACGCAGCATCGTGGGGTGGTGGGACTGGCTTCTCGGCCGTCGCAGCCTGCACAACCCCCGACACCACAGACGGGCTCAGGTCCAGGTTCAGGTTCAGCATGCCCATATCACGCTGAAGCTGAGCTTGCAGCGCCCGATCATAGTCCGGCGACTGCGAAGATGGGTTCTGCGGCAACGGCTTGTGAGCGAGGCCCTTGGTCGGTGTCTCTGGCCCTTCCCGGGCCAGCGTCTTCATTGGACTCGGGGGCAGCGGCACCTTGGTGGGCGAGCTGGGGCCTTGATGAATCTGCGTCGAGACTGGTCTGCGCTGAGGGCTGGTCTGTCTCGAGGTGCCCTGGTTGGCCGCCTTGAGCGTATCGCTCGGCTGCAGGGCAAAGTCCCGCGTCTTGGTCGGGCTGGCATCTCGGCGCCTGTCGCCATAGTCTTCGGACCCTTCCGTCTGACGCGCGTATCTGGCGTTGGTGGCACTCTCGTCCATGGCGTTGAGTCCCGGTCGGTTGACCACGCCGCCTCTATCGCCCACCAGCCTCACCGTGCCAAAGTCCCACATGTCCTCGTCCACCTTTTCCCGCTCCGTGGGCGCACCTCCATCGGCCGTATCCCAGTTGTCGTCGTCTTCTCCCTTGT
The DNA here is from genome assembly GCA_002916505.1 of Tolypocladium paradoxum. NCBI lineage: Eukaryota > Fungi > Ascomycota > Sordariomycetes > Hypocreales > Ophiocordycipitaceae > Tolypocladium > Tolypocladium paradoxum. The sequence goes on along the minus strand of PKSG01000347.1, from coordinate 46,916 downwards.
GTGTCAGCGCCCAGCGGCTGTGGCGTTCAATCAGCTCGGTGAGGTACGTCGTCTTCTTGGCCTTTCTGATAAAGGGGTGACGAAGCAGGTCTCTCGCCGTCGGCCGGTCCTTGGGGTCGCGCTGCAGACACAGCTCGATGAATTCCTTGAAGGCCTTGGTGAAGTTGCCCTCTAATCTTGGCGCCGGGTTCTTGGGAATGAGGAAGAGGACCTTCATCGGGTGGATGTCAGCGTAGGGAGGCTCGCCGTTGGCGAGTTCGAGAGCGGTGATGCCGAGCGACCAAATGTCGGCCTTGTGGTCGTACCCAGACTGCTTGATAACTTCCGGAGCCATCCAGAAAGGGGTCCCAACAAAGGTGTTCTTCTTGGTCATGGTCGCCGAAAGCTGGCCAGAGACACCAAAGTCGGCGAGCTTGACCTGTCCGCCGGAGCTGAGAAGCACGTTGGCAGCCTTGACATCCCGGTGCAGCTTCTTGTCCGAATGCAGGTAGTCCAGCCCCAGCAGCAGCTCCCGCGCGATAATGGCAATGTAGTCCTCGCCAATCAGCCCCGGCTTCATGAGGTCGGCACAGCTGCCGCCGGCGCAAAACTCCATGACGATCCATAGCTCGGCACCCTTGGCGTAGGAGCCGTAGTACTTGGTCACGTACGGCGACTGCAGCTCCGACAGGATGGCGATTTCCTGGATAATGTCCTCGACCTCGTCTTCGGCGTTTTCGATGTCGATGACCTTGATGGCGACGGCATGGCCGGTTCGTTTGTCGACGCTGTAGGAAGTTGACTGTCAGCTCCAAGGAACAAACAGGCAAGCGTTGACGTGCAGAGCGCATGAGCGTACCCCTTGAAGACCTTGCCAAAGCTGCCACCGCCTGTCACAGACGCGGGTTAGTTCCAGGAACGCGCTCCATGTCCGCGAGGCCTCGGCACTCACCAATGCAGTATTCCTTGGAGTACAGGAGCTCCGGGTCCAGGGCCTCGTTTCCCTCCTCGGCGTCGCGGTGCCTGTCCGCCATGGCGGTCCAACGTTACGCTATGTGGAACGCAGCCGTCGTAGTCGTGCTTGGTATGTCTCGTGGCTAGTCCGTCGCTGTGGGTGCCAATTCGCACAGGACCAGCTCTCCTCGCCGTTTATTCCACTGTCAGGAAAGCGTCTTCGTCGTCTCCGCCGTTGCCTCTTGCGAGCAGTGACCTGTCCTCTGCCGCTCAGGCTCCCACGCTGCCAGCTGCGAGGGAGCGGGATGGATCGATGATTCACGGCGCAGGTGGGCGACGATGGAGCCCCGTTATGCGTCCAGAACAGGCGGGGAATGCGGCAAAGAGCGCAGGCAACGAAGACGCAGGTGCTCAGCAGAAACAACCAAAGCCCATACCAGCCTGCACGCTCACGCAGCGCACCGCATGCCAACTGACGACAGTGAACGAAACAAGGCGAGGCGGGCGGCCGTGTTTAGGTATGGGCCGTGGGGTGCTGGAGGTGTGGTGGGTGGACCAGGGCAGGGTGGTGCAGCAACCAACCGCCTGAAGGAGCCCCTGGCAGCCACCGCTAGCCCGCCTGGGAGGAGCGTCATGGGCCAATCCCTCCCGCGCCATGCCATGTGGGGCACCAGCTCGCTGTCCTCGGGCGCTGCTCAGGCCCTCGACTCGATTCAAAACACTGGGCGGTTTGGAGATCCAGGGGCCGCCCACCATCGCTGCCTTGAATGCGGCGAGGCGTCTGATCTCTGACTTTGAGTCTGCATGTCATTTTCCTAAGCACAAAGTGCTCGAACTCGTACGCTTCGAGCTACCCGTGGACATGCGGCACCGACGAACCGGCAGAGCAACGGGCGTCGAGATATCTCGTCTCCGTGGCCAGCCTCACAACGATATCCGCCCAGGCTTCACGCCACTGCTGTCTTTCCCCGTGTCTATTGTCATTAAGGCGACAAATGGCCGCCTACCCTCCGGGAAACACACGTCTATCTGCGCAGCATCCTCGCGGCATCGCCATTGATCACGGGCCGCCCTGCCATCGCCCACACTGCCTCCGAAACCAAGTCGTCAACATGTCCACTGCAAGTCTGTCTGCCCACCCGTCATCATTCCTCAACAAACTCGATCATCACCGTCCCCTGCTTCAGGCCGTCCTCCTCAATCGTGCTGTCCAGGCTTCCAATCAAGTCTTGGCCCTGGGGCATCTTCTTCAGCTCAAACTCGATGCCCTCCTTTCCATCCAGGGGCTCCGCCTTGAGCCACTCGTAGATTCTGCGCACTGGGTCTTGCAGGTTGAACCGTCGGATGACACGTCCGTCCGAGTGCCGGAACTGGATCCGCGTCGTCGTTGCCGGGTCATTCGCTGGCTCCGAGTGTGGGTTGGCGCTCGAGATGCGCGAGAACGGGCTCTCCGCTGGAGCCTGCTCCGGCCCCTTACCCTTTTCCTCCACGTCACCCGTTGGCGCTGGCGACTTTGTCAGTGCATCAGGATCGTAGATGTTCGGCGTCGATCCCGATCGGCTGCTTTCGCCGCCGCCGCTGCCGCCTCCTGCTGCCAGGCTGTTCTTCAGCGCCATCTCCAGCATCTCCTCCTCTGTCATGCGGTCCACATCCACCACCTGCGGCTTCCGCACCGTCGCCTTAGCCACCGGGTTCTTGCTGTTGGCAGCCAGGCTGTAGCGGTCCAGAAACTCTGCAAGCTCGGCGTGGAAGTCGATGGCGAGTGGGAAAGGTCTGCCGCTCCAGACCTTGACCTGCTCGCCTGTCCGTGGATCGACGATGGACACGTGGGGGTAGTTGTCGGGGTTCTCATGGCTCCCGTGGGGAAAGTAAAACGTGATGTACTCTTGGGCATCCGGGTAGTCCTTGTCATACTGCAGGAAGATGAAGTTCTCCGAGACTAGGTCGCGCACGGCCTGGTCCTTCCAGATGTCTCGGTTGAGTGCCTGGCAGTTGAAGTCGTTCATGTCCTGCAAGTTGACCAATACCCACCTCTTGTCCTCCTTTCCCAGCGTTCGAGCTTCGTCCCACGACACACGGGCCATCAGGTCATAGGGCGGACGGAACAAGTCTTCAAGTCTCCGTGCGTGAGGTCCATCGTCCTCGCCCACAGCTGTCCGCGGCGCGGAGCCATCTCCCCAGATTTGTTGACCAAATGGTCCTCCAGACGGCGCTGCATTTCCAACGTTAGCCAGGATGGTGTCAGTGTAGAATCATGAAATTTGCAACTTACGAGGTGGTTGTCGTCGTCTTCTCAGCTGGTCCAGGATGGCAGACCCCATCTCATCATCGCCGCCGCCCCAGGCCGGATCAGGCGCAACGAGCGTCTCTGTTGTTCTCGCGATGGGAGCTCTCACGTCGTCGACGCCGCCCGCTGGCCCCGACCCCTGGCCTCCTTGATATAATTCCTCCTGCAGACGCTTCGCCATGGCGGCGTCCTCTTCCTCTTGTGCCATGGCGGCCGCTTGCGCAGCAGCCGCTCTGCCATCGTCGTCGTCGTCGAGGTCGTCGAGGTCGTCGTCCATGGGAATCGCATCATCATCCTCGTCATCGCTGATAGTAATCACGCCGCTAGCGTCTTGCCGGCCAATGTTGGACCGGCGAGATTCAGACTGCGGGGGAGCGCCTGGAGCGCCATCGCCACCAGAGATGCCGGCGCCGACACCCGACACGAGCTCTGGGTTCTCGAAATAGAGGCCGACCGCTCGCTCAAAGTCGCCGCCTGTCAGTTGCAGGTAGCCACGCGCCACATCTGCATTCACTCCGGTGATGGAGACGAAAGTAGAGATGTCTTCGTCCATGGCCGCCCCACAGTTGCCGCCGGGCCAGGACCGCCGTATTTGGAGAGGTTCGGACCGTGCGAGGTCGGCTACAGAAGCACGTGTGGAAGACGGACCGTTTAGACAGCCGATGTCGTGCTCGTCGGATGGGAAGCAGGCGGAAGTCGCTCACAGGCCCAGACAGCGTCCACAGCGAACGTCGCCTTTGAACTGTGAGGTGTCTAGGCTCTCAAGGTCAACCCTCGGCCGACAGGAACTTGTGTCGGTGCAGATAGGCGTGAAATCTCTCGCAGCGTACGCGCTGGGGTGCTGAAATGTCTGCAAATCGAGGAAGGACTCGCGCACTTAGATATGCCCGTGGCGGCGTCGTGATGGAGTCAAAATCTGTGCGGACAGCCGCGTCGTGGTGGTGAGAAGGGAGCTGGATGCGGGTTTGTGGATGCCCGTGGACGCGGTGGGTTTAGTACGCCAGTGCTGTCGTTGTGGAGGGCAGGCGCCTTCCAGGTGGTCAACACTGGAGCCGCAGGCACCCGAGCACCATGACGCAACAAACCCTCACTGAGGCGGGGGTAGCAGCACCTGCCTACTGATGCCTGCCCCGCCGGATCATTGCAAGTGCCGCTTCCGGGCAGCAGAGGCTACCCTAGACCGCACGACCTCACCGTCACGACAAGGTGCGTGTAGAGAATGTTTACCCTCTTTAAGGATAGATGTCTTGTATTTCTTGGGTAAGTTTCGTCAAAGGGAATAGCACATCTGAAGCCTTGGTTTACAGGCGGTTTACAGGCCGGTTTACAGGCCGGTTTACAGGGCAATATCTAGGCAGGCCGAGGATCCCCGGTGTCGACACAGCGACCTCGTCAACGCAGTCGACGCTTGGGAAAATAACATCCATTTCGCCACATCAAGTCTATGCGTCTACTGCGCAGAGCCGTCCTGCCGACGAGCCTCCTGCAACTCGCCCACCACCCCCTTCCACGCCTTCTGCACGTCCAGAGCCCCCTCGTCCTTCATCGCCAAACCCAACATCTCATCCAGGCTGTTGGCAAGCTCCGACGTCCCAAACACGCCGCCAATCTTAGCCTTCAGCGCCGCAGAGACAGCCTTCACCCGCTTCAGCCTCTGTGGTTCCGTGCCTGCGTCTGCTCGGGCCAGGTCCAAGCTCTCCAGATAGGCAGCTAGGGTTGCGCTGCCATCAAACGAGGACGCCACGGCACTGGCTGGAGCTGTCATCTTGGTGGCGTCCGTCATCAAGTCGCAGACGCAGTCGTACCAAATCTCTCGCTTGATAGCATCAAACTTGTGACTCGAAAGGTAAGGCCCAAGGCTCTTGACTATGAGCGCAAGAATCGCCCGGAAGTCCTTCGTCTTGGACGGAGCGTATCCTCGTGCAACGGCCTCAAAGGCATTCTTGGCTGTTTTGAAAGTGATGTCCTCCTTGGAACCCTCCTTGGAGTCTACTTCCATCTTATCCTCATCCTTCAACTCATTCAGATAAGGCGTCGTTATGTCGGCAACCTCCTGCAGCATGTCAAGGTCGTCTCTGGCCTTGGCAAATCGCCACAAGCAGCGGAAGGCGTGAACGCGGTATTCGTCATTGTTTCGCTTTGCTTCACGAATAGCAATCTTCTTCATCTGTGCCGCGATCTGGCCGTCATTCTTCCAGAAACTCTGACCCTGCTCCACAAACTTGGGATACGAGTCGAGCAGCTTCTCCTTGCCCGAGAAGGTTTTCAGCGCGAGGGTCTTGTCCAGCACTGGCCAAATGGACTTCAGGGTCGCCTCTGCAATCGCCCCCGTGGTGTCACTGGCGCTGGCGACATCTGCTACCATGGCGGCAACGGTGAAAGCTCCGGTATGTCGGAGTGCCCACTGAGCCGTATCTTGGCAGCGTTCAACCAATGCAACAATCTCGGGCACGTAACGCACCACGGTACGGCTGCTCCCGGAATGCTGGCTCCAGACTTCTTGGAACGCCTTCCCTGTATACTCGTCGCAGTCGTGAGACCCGAGATACGAAAAGGGGAGAAGCTCCGTCTCTTGGGCAGTGAAGTGGTCCGGAGACACCTTTGCCAGAGCGACCACGACGTCCGCAATCTTCTGTCGGCGGCTCTCGTCTTCCGACTGCAAGTACATCCTAATGGACTGCTCGCAGAAGCGTACCTTGGACGCCTCAGGGGCAGCCCTCACCATGTACGCCGATGCACGAGCGTACGCTTGGCTGACTTCGTCATTTTTGTCCAACACTTGCTTCTCGAGTAGCTGCAGAAACCGACCCGACACGGATTGAATGTCGCCTGCGTGGCGCGTCGCGAGCGTTGTCAGCACTCGACTGCAGCCAATCTTTGTAGGCATCCCGATTGCAGTCTTGATGGTGGCTTCCAGTCGCGGCGCCAGCTCGGCCATGACATCGGCGTTGATAAATCGCAGACTGTTCTCAATCGCTTCCGAGATGGGCGACTGATTCACCATTTGAGACCGCAGCTTGTCGATTTGGTCACGGCTATCCTCTCCAGCCCTTTGGTAATGCCAGTTGATCTGCTGCGGTTCGATCGTACTGAGCAGGCCAAGCAGTTGGGGCACCATTTCAGGAATGAACGGACGCAAGGCTTTGCCTCCATGCTTGGCAATCTTCAGCACTGTCATGGCAGCGAACACCTGGACGTCTTGGACCGAGCTCTCGACCCCCTTGTCGGATAGGAGGAATGGCAGCGCCTCTTTCATCATGGCCTTTGCTGCCGCAGCGTGATTGCCTTCTTCAAGCTGTCGAACAAGGCCATTGGACAGTCCCATGCAGAGCTTCAGTGCGGCCTCCCTCACACTTCCTTTGACATCGTCAAGCACCTTCAGCGCTGCCGTCCAGATGTCTCGGTAGTACTTTTCAAATTGAGGGAATGGCCGGCCCTGAATGAGGTCGGCAAGGGCGGCGCAGCTGGCTTCTCTCATCCGCCACTCTCTGCCCAAGATGCTCTTCAACAGATCCTCAACAATGGCATCGAAATGCGTGTTAAGAGTTCCGTTGGAGTCCTTGACAAGGGCCTTCCAGATGTCGTCCATGGACCGCTGCACGTTGGCGTTGGGGTCGAAGCGATATCTGTACAGCTTCGGATAGAGTTTGGGGTCGACCTCTGACTCTGATAGGATGTTGCTGAGCCCAAATCGACCAAAGGCCGACCTTGTAGACCAGGTGGCAGCATTGGCTGCCAGCGACATGAACTTGTAAACCAATCGCTGATCTCCCACTTCATTCGCCAAGTTGACAATGTCCTTGTACGACGTCACCGAGTTGCCCTCTCCGGTCGGCAGAGCGCCAGGCTCGAAAAGCTCGGTTTCGTCATCCACCTTGAGCTGTGTACTCGACCCTGTAAAAGCTGATACGAGATCCCTAACCAACGCAGCCTTCAGGTCGGAGTCGCCTCTTTCGTAGACTAGAGACAGAGCGCGGGACGCAGTCTCTTGGACAAGCTCGTCTCTCGCACTCAGCAGTCGCATAAAAGCAGCTTGTATCTCACGCAACCGAGACTGAACCTGAGACAAGTGCGAGCAGTACTGCACGATGCAGAAGAGCCAAATACCGGACGCCTTGAGAAGCGATGGCTTTGTAGCTTTGCAGTCTTGGAGAAGCTTCACGAGGGCGGCATCGACGAGCTTGTCTCGAGCCCCGATGTGCAACTGCGCACCCCGCGCTTCGACGTCCAGCGTCAACTTGACGGAGTTGGAATCCCAACGGGCTATGGCAGCGGTGATTGCATCGCCCACAGTAAACTGGATCTCGACTCGCTTTATCTCGTGCAAGGCAAAGAGCTCCTTGAGAATGGAGCCCAGTATGCCTCGCGAGAGTATATCGTCAGAGCCTTCAGCGCCTCTGTCGGCGTCTTGTAGGCCAACAGCGAGGCTCCCCAGTGCGAAAATAGCTTTCTCGTTCCCCTTCTTGGCCTCAACGGAGAGCTTTTCGACGACTTTGGTGACGGAGTACTCTCCATCGGACGCCGGTACCGCGAGTCTTGCTGCCCACAGTTGCGAAAACGACTCCAATGCAGAAGCATGCAACGAAGACGTACCCTTGCTGGTGAGCAACAAGTGCAGCGGATAATCGATGTCCGTAGGGAAATCACGATCGTAGTAAACACATCGCGAGCTGAGGCAACCGAGTGCCAGCAACGCACCCTCCGCGGCATTCGAGTCTGATCCAACCAAGTCTTCGGCATTGGAAATCAAGGACCGCAAAGTCATACTCAAATCACTCACGCTGTCCGAGTTGTTTGCTGGGTGAGCGGCGAGGATTCCAAGGGCTCTGGCGCCCAGGCCTCGAATCTCTTTGTTGTTCGACTTGATCAACCTCAGGAGCTCGGAGCCTGTGTCGGTCAAGTAGCTAAGGGGACCACCCGGACTCAGTGACGCCACTTCGACGAAGCAGCGAATGCACTCTTCAACGATGGGTGAGTCCTCCAGAAAGGCGCCTTCTAGGCACGACTTGAGATAGAAGACGACGTATCCGCTGTCTATCGTCCGCAGGTACGCCCGGATACGGTCTCGAGTATTGACGTCTGTTTTGACCTGTGCATCCAGCGTCTGCATCCAGTCTGGCTGAATGTTGAAGTCGTCGAGGGCGGCCAGCATCATGATGTACCTGCAGTACCGAAGAGCAACGGGGAAGGCCAAGATTCGCCCGCCCTGGAAGTTTTGGAAGACAGCTTTATCAGGCAGAGTCACCCAGCTGCCGCCAAAATGATGGCCATGGTTCTGATGTGGCTCAATAAGCGAATCGAAGAAGGCGACCGTCATCTCCTTCCAGTCCGGCAGCGGGGAGCCTGCCTCAGTGTGCGCAAGGTATGTCCAAGGATCCAAGCCCTTGAGGCCCTGCTCAACCACGTCGCTCCGTTCATTCGCCCGACCAGCCACGGCAAGGACATCAATCCATCTACCGCGGATATCGGAAAAAGGTAGACACTGGTTTGCCCACTTGACAACAGCGTGTCGTGTGCTTCGCAACGCGGGAGCCTCGTCAGGGAGCGACATGTATGTCAGGAGCATAGTCTTCAGCATCTCATCCTTGCCTCCGATATCTGGCGGAATGACCGCTGTGAGGCTGGAGAGTGCGCCATCAATGTTTACCACTGTATCGTTGGTAGGGTCCTCTGAAAGCGAGCGGAAGAGCCATGCACCAAGATCGAAGCGCTCTTTCACGGGCAAATCCGCGCTTCGTGCGAGCATCCCGATGGTTTCGTACGCTCTAGATCGGAGACTGACGTCGTCATGAGATGTCTGCTCAGCAACCGGCCAACCTTGCGTTTCGATATAGGACCTCATGCTGCGAATGAGTGGTGGGCCAATGGTGAATCCAGGGTTGGACGGGCCAACTCGTGCCACCCAAGACACGTACTGAAAGAGAGCCTTGTGAAGCTTTGTTCGTTCCAACGTGCTTGATGGCTGCAAGGAGGAGGCGGATGAACCTTCCGATTGCTGTGGCATGAAGTCGAGCGTAATGACAGCCATTATGCTGTCGGACATGGTCGTGGAGACGGCAGACTTGGACAGCATGCCTAGGATGCGGGTACGGTACGCAGCTGGGAGAGCGGAGTGGGCTTGGAACAGACGCTTTACCAATGCCTCATCTTCCATTGAGACTGAGCTCCTCTTGATGATCTCCTCCGCCGTGGAGGAGGCCCTAGTATCAAAGCCCGAGGCGGCAAAGATGGCAGGGAGAAATTTCTCCTCGTCCGTGAAAGCTCCGCTTGCCAGGAGAGCGACCAATTTGGCTTTCAACTCGGAAAGCCGCTTGAAGATCTTCTCAGTATCGGGGTTTTCCATTGAAAAGAGGGCCATCTCGGCCCGGGAAAGAGCCGGATTGGCTTGAGCCAAGGTCAGAGACGCTGTTGGTGTACGCAGCCGCAGAAAGATGCCGATGGCCTTGGCGAGATACTTTGCGTCGCCTGAACCTGACAGGCCAATCGATGCTCTGAATGCTTCGTCCTCCTTGCTCCCGCGTGGAGGTATCCGAATGTCGAGAAGCAGCCGGAGGATGATGTTGAACATGGTCGCAGCCCTCGGCTGGTCCTCGTCGCCAGAACATCCTGCCAAGGCAATGGGAATGAGATCCCTCCTGTCGTCAATGTCGAGTCTATCCAGACTATGCTGGATGAAGGACAGGTCCAACTGCTTGATGACGGGGGAGTCATTGGACTTGTACTGCTGCAACAAGGCCTCTACCGGCAACACGATTCTGCTCGAGGTCAGCCACTTGATTTTCGAGGCCCAGGTAGGGGAATGGCATAGTACTCTGGAGACTGTATGAAGGTTTTCAGCCTGGCCAATATCTGCATCACCTAGAGCATGTCAACGATGGAGTCGAAGCACTAGCGAGCCAGCAGGGCCGACATACCCTCGCGCGAACAGACGCGTAGTCGCTGGCGGCTTTGAGGATGAGAGGGGCCAGATACCGCTGAAGCAGCTGATGAAGCTTATCCTCCTTGTTCGCAACGCCGAGGATTTTGAAGTCGACCGTCTCCACCAACTGCAGCTCTCGCTGCTCGGTTGATGGGGTTGCCATGGCGGAGAGGGAGAGAACTTGGTGGCTGCAGGGCAGTCGATCGGGGGACGGAGAGCCACGGGGATATCACAAGATCGAAGCACGAAAAGCAGACACCATAACGTCTATTCGCAAACGCGAAGGGAGATCTTGCGCTGCACGAAAAGACTCGAGATACAGGCAGCCTTGTGGTGACGACTGGAGGCGATGTTGATGCGCAGCAACCAGCTGGTGTCAGATGGGCGATGACTAAGCAGGTCTTGGCAGGCACCAACCACGTCTCCTCGGTCCAAGGCAACGCCAGGTATTGCGGCGACGACTCCGTGCCTGAAGCGCCGTCCGCAATCAACTGCCTAAGACGACTGCGGCGATGTGGCTGCTCCCTTGTTTTAATCGAGCTTCTTCTATCGGCGCAGATACGTACCTGGGCGTCGGCAACGCAAAAGGCTACCTTACCTAGGCAGTGGATGCCACGAGCAAGACCTACGTCCTGCACCACTCCCTCCCTACCTGGCATGACTGGCTGCTGGTTGTGTTCGCAGACACCGTCGCTGGCATAGTACATCGTGTTTCCCGAGACCACCGCACTCCATACGTGTCATGGATCCGCGGAATCTCAGGCCAATGTCTTTCCTCGCTGGCAAACAAGGCGCAGTTGGTGATGTCGTACGCGCAATACCGTGTATCCGTATACGTCGGTTGTTTGGAGAGGCATTGCCACGTACAAGTACTTGCGGGACAGGACCTGGGCAGCCGGGCCGCAAGTGCGCTCGGGTGATGATACGCAAGGGGACGCTGTCCCATATCTCTTGTTCCCTCCTACAGTCCAACAGAGAACCCGGTATCCTGCTCGAGGCCACGCACACAGCCGACGAGGCACGGCTCAGAGCCCTTTCTCGTCCCAGGCAGTTCTGACGGCGAGACGAGCGAGGACGGAAGATTCGGGAATGGGGATCCACCTTCGGGGCGTTACAAGTTGCAACCACCACAAACCCCTCCCGATAACGGCAAGCAAACCCCGAGACGAGCAGCGTCGCCTGGGTCCAGGACCCGCCTGCTTCAGCTTCAGCATAAGATAAGAGACGAGACAGCATCGCTCCCTTGCAACTCTGCGCCCTCGCGGGTGCGCGACGAACATGCCCAGCGTCGGGCCAGCGGCCATCGACTCTCCCTCCAACAGAGTTCACGAGGTGTGGAAGAAGCTTGGGAGCTAAGAACTATTGAGCCCCGCACTGGCTAGAGACACGCCAGGGACAGAAGCAAAAGTACTCGGGACCGCGGCGCTGATACTGCTCAAGTGATGTTTGCTGTTCCCGTCAGCGAGGAGCTAGGAAGGGGGCATCGTGAGCCGGGACTCCATTGTTTGAGCTGCACTGGACCGACACTTCCGCTGCCTCCGGCTTCCGCCGTTGGGTGAGCGTACTCGTCCTCGTGTCTGGATGAGTGCCTTCGTCCCCTGCTCAGAAACCGCCAGTGCCTGGCTGTAGTCGCGTAAAAGAACCCCAAGTTGCGGCCAACATCCGCGGAGCTGAATGATAGCGTCGAGCAGCTGCAGGTCCTCATCAGCATCATTCCAAAGCCTGCACAGTGCACACAGGTCCATGGCTTTTTCAGCTGACCCAGTCGTCGCCTGTAGGGGTCGGATGTCGATCTCGCGCAGCGGCATGCGGACATCGGGCGGCATGATGCGCCCTGAATGCTCACGATCTACGAGTACTGAAACGAGTCCCGACCAGGCGTGGCCCTGTGGTATGTAGGTACGAAACGGTACCTGCGATTCAGGCCAAACACAACATCGACATGCGACAAGGCTCGAGGGCATGGTTCTCGAAAGTCGACTCACGGCGTTTGCCAAACGGCCTGACCCGGTCCATGGTTCAGTGCCAGACATCTGCACCGGGCCTTGGTGGCCATCCTGACAACGGGGAGTCTGGGACAACAGCCGACACGCGAAGCACATGCAGTATCTTGCGGCGTCAGCCATGACTGGGGCTACGAGTAAACGATCTGGCCAAGACTTGGGCCACGCCGCATTGATTCATCGGGCTCCAATGCCCCCTGCTGATGCACCACGATCAAGGCACGAGAATGAATAATCTCTCACCAGGCACACACGTCTCCACCAGCAGAGCGCCCAGAGGCCTGGGAAAAGCTCCTATTTGCTGGTTGTTTGCAGGTGCTAGCGTGAGGGCGGCGTCCTGGAGCGCCACAAGGCCATTCATCAATGGCTCGTGGAGTCGCGAGTACCCCTGGCCAAGGACAATGGTGGCATCGTCAATGGGCAGAGCAGGGCGGCTTCTTGTTCTCTGGTTTCTGTTTCAGGGCCAAGGGTGCTTGAGGAATCGGGTTGGGATCTGGATCAGAGACAATATTGCGGCTATCCCACGCACGGGTGGCTGAGGGGTCACCACATGGCGAATGGAGCTCGTGGGAGACCCCAGACAGCGAGAGCGGCATCCCAAGCTGTCTTCCAAGTCATTACGGGCAAGATGAAGCTGGCCTGACGAAGTAGCTGCATCTGGAGGAGCCACAGAGCGGAGCCAGATGTCGAGGGCATGCCGGGATCAGGGCTCGGTGCTACTCGTGTAAGACAATTGACCCGTCCCCACACGGATCAAGGGCGAGACATTGAGACTGAAGCCTTGTGGATGGGAGTTGGCGAGGTGACGGCCGAGCCGCAGAGCTGCTGCTGCGACGACGAGGACGCGTGCATGCGCTTCGCTTCGACGAGGTCTGGCAGGCCTCGCACCCAAGAAGCGCCCCGTGCCGTCGACAAACGAGGCATGTAAAGAGAGCGTCCATGGGGCAGCCAGAAGCAGGGAGGGAGCTGAACATGCAGACGCTCAGCAGCAGCATTCAGCCAATTTGCCCCCGAACCTGACAGTGGCAAAGCCATGGGGAACAGAACTAGCCGCGCCTCCTCGCGAGTGCTCGGGTCAGGCGAATGACCAGTCATGAGACGAGCTGCGCAGGGCGCCGCGAAGACATGCAAGGAGTGAGGATGGTGGTGCCCGGCGCCGTTGCAGGCAGGCCGAGACACGGGTTGGCGATGGGGCTCGAGATGGGCGCACGAAGCATCGCCGTCATACCTACCTGTATGTACAAGTACGTCGTTTGAACGAGATGAGTGAGACAGCTCCGCGGTCGAGTCCCTTCATTGCGAGCCTCCGGAGTCGACGGATCCAATCGAACTTTGGTGAACTCTAATGCTGCTAGCGCATGATGCGGCGCTGTGAGCGGTCGTGGGCGATGCCAGAGTGAGGCACGGATGGATGCGTCGTCGAGCGCGTCTCGCAGCTCTTGACATTCTGCGGCTGCAAACATCGCCATGGCCCGAGTGCCGTGCTCGTACGCATCGAACGAGCAACGAGCAAGCAAGTAGCTGACATGGTCAGTCGTCTGGCAACTCGAATGCATGGTTTGATGATGCCTCTGGACCGCGCCAGCAGAGGGGCATCGACGGGCCAGTCAGAGCCGAGAGCAGCCCTGCCAGACGAAGGCGTTCCGAGTTCGCGATGCTAGCGGCACGCCTCGAGCAGCAAGCCTCGGCGCGTTCACTCGTCCATCAGCGTCTCTCGCCTTCCATCGGGGCAGCAGTGGATGGAGGTTTGCGGCACCGGGTAGGTAGGCGGTACGCGAGCGTTGTTAGTGCGAGCCGCCTCCGCCTCCGTCTCGACCCGTGCCTACACCTCGTCAATCGCATCTCCCGCCATCGCTCGCTGTCTGCTGGCACTGCCGGCAGCGGGCCACGTTGCTCGCAGTCGCACCGCAGGTCCGTTGCCGTGCGCTGAGGTTCCAGATGCGGCCGCCGCGGCGACGCATCCTGCGATGCGCGGCCGTCTCTGGCGCGGGTGCTGTGCACGACAGCTGGCCTGGCTGCGGCGTCGCCTGCGCTGGCTGCAAACAGCCTCTGGCGCGGGCTGTAGCAGCTGCAGGCCCTGGAGCGTTGCGCTGGAAAATTGTTAGTGTCGGTCCCACACAGCGCGGTGCCACTGCTGCGTCCACGCCACAGGGCCGGGTCTGGTGCTCCACCGTGCACACCATCTCCTCCACACGCGCACCCTCACGCACGCTCTGGGACGCACACGCACGCCATCCAGACGAGAGACGTCTGTCGAACCCGTTCTCCTCTCCGCCTCTGCTCTCGTCCGTCATCATCCTTCTTGTTCCGTTTGATGATCCTTTGGCCGCGACGTTACGCTCCAGAGCAGTCCTGTTGCACCCGCATTGTGTGTCGTGTCCCATACGTGCCGCCCCGTACTTGGCTTGCTTGTCGATGCCCTCAGCCCGTCACCTGCGATCTCGATACCCGTAAACGAGCGGCAGTTTAACGCAAGCACGTCCCTGCCGTACGCACCGTGTGCCCCCTCCCGCTGCCTCCAACCACCAGCCAGCCGGCAACGGGCCCGACGCAGAGCAAACAAGCGTCCGTCACCTGCTTCATCGGACGTCGATTCGTCAGCAGACAATCCCAAAGCCAACGTCGACCGACTGACGCTGACACGTTGGACCAGCAGACGCACGCGCACGCGCCAGACCCAGCGTCGCCCTCGGCGCCCCAAAGATCGAGGATCCCTGGCCACTGTGAAGAGACACACG
>PKSG01000347.1:0-31965 GCA_002916505.1 Tolypocladium paradoxum | reverse complement strand
CCCCGGTCGACAATCTTCCCCTGCCTTCGCCTAATCCTGATCCCCGCGCGACCCGGCCCAGGTTGTGCAAGCGGCGTCGTGTCGTGTCCAACTACGGTAGAGGGCCAGAGCAAGCACCAGCCCAGCCCAGCACAGCACGAGTCGTCAGAAAAAAATCCTCGTCCGTCCTTCCGCTCCGCTGTCCCACGTCCCGTCCTTCCTTTTCCTTCCTTCACCTCCATCCGTCCATCACCCTTCACGGCTCTTCCTTTGCGCGTGTTTCGGAACATTGGCTGAGAGAGTTACGGTTGTTTTTGCCGGCGCCTAAAAGTGAGTTTGCTGAACCCCCTCTCCGCCGACTGCTGCGTGTCGTGTCTCTCTGTCCGTGCTCCTTTGGGTCGCCATCGAGGCTATCGTGTCGTTTCTGGCGGGCGCGTGGGATCGTGGGCCGAGTGCTACCTACCCCTCGGTGGCAATGACGAAATCGCCAACTTCGACGACGCACGACCGAGTCGCTCGAATGCGCATGGCGAGCTCCGGGCAGAGCGTCGATTGCGACGGTCCTCAATATGCACACGGCGGCGGACTTGAATGGTCTTGCGGTGTGCGCCCGACCCGAGCCACGGCCGCGCGACGACGCCCTGCAGCGAGGGCTGCAGCTGCCCAGCCATGCGGCGCGCCCCGGGACTCGACCGCGCTGCTCCAACGCTGCTGGCTGTATGCGCCATGTGTGTGTGCAACGGTCAATCAATCGCGAATCGAGCCTTGGGCCGAGGCATGGCACCGGGCTGGCGGCCTGGAGCCGGCGCACTTCGGCATTGTCGGTTCGTCGAGCCGCCATCGCTTACTGCATGTGGCCGCGACGACCGGAGCTGCCGACTGAGACGCCCGGTGCAGGACACGTCGTGTTGTCCCGATGCCGCACACTTGACCGATTGCGCCTTGGCCATGATTGCGACTCCATCCGACCGATCTGATTGTCAGGGTGCCGCCTGCGCTGTGCTTTTAACCGTACCGAATGGAGACCTTGCGACCGCAACACCCGCCGGTCTACCCAAGCAACGCCGACGATGCCGCCAACTCATTGTCTGCGCCAAACGCAAATGCGACGAGGCCATGATGTGCCCGGACAAGCTGCGCGATATATCCATCAACGACGCCGGCAGGCAAAAACGTGTCCAGGCAGTGCGCTCAACCGGCCGGAAGAGTGTGCGGCCAAGATACTCGTCACCACGAGCACCGGCATGGCTGCCGTCGACATTCTGAAATGAGAATGCATCACTTGCCTAGCTCTATATGCCACCTGAGGATCGGACTCTGACGAAGCCCCTGGAAGTCATTATCCATGACATCGAAAAAAGCCCTCTCGGCCTTGACAGCTGTGTTGGCGCTGGTCACTCTGCCGGGTGTCCTGGACTATCCGATCGCGACAGGAGCCCTGGATACTGCTCAAATCATCCTATTGCCTCAACATTTGCTGCCACCCCGGAACGATGATGACGATCATGCCGCAGAGACCCACTCCGCCAGATACTAGGAGAGCGCGGGACAAGACATGAGAAACGCACTCGGGGAGCTGCTTTTGATTTTTGGCCGTTGATACTGACCGTCAAAGCAGGTTTCAGTGATTTTGAGAGCGTTTCAGCTGTTCTACCACGATCCTTCGGAATCTCTGGTGACGCGTGCGTTCGGTTCACGATCTTGTGCGAATATCCCGCGTCAGACACCGGCTAGACAGTCACCGTTTCGACGCTGTTCTCGCCGTTTGTTGCACTTGCGACTGGCGGATTATTCCAACCCCTTCTCTTGCAGCTTCAAACGCGGCGTGTCGGCGTCTTGACAGATTCTTGTCTTTTCGACTACTTCTCGGAGTCTCGGCATTAGGTCTGGATACCGGCCTTTTTCGATTCGTTCCCGATTTTCGATTCGATTCGACAGATTAGCATCCTTTTGGGGACTAGCACTGCGACAACACAGGTCAGTGCTCTTGTTCTCATGCTTTCCCGTGGCTTGTTGTGGCAGAAACCTACTGAGGATATGTGATGGATGCCCATCTGCGCGGCTGCCTCGCCGTGAAAGCTATTCCAGATGTTGCACGAAGCCCGGGATGTCCTGCATCTGTAGCAACCCCTGGGACTGCGCTTGGAACGGTGCAAATTCCTTGGGTCTTGGGCCAGATGGCACGGCGCGGATGCAGCATTGCTAATGCACTCATCCTCATCCCTTTCTGATCAGGAGCTAACTTGTGTCATATAGATCCGTCGATATCCACATCTGACGATCTCGCCCCTTAAGCTTCTCAGCTTTTCTTCTTTCGATTCATTCCTCGGTAAGCAGCTCCTGTGGCTTTCTGTGTTGTCGTTTTATGCGGCACGCTCCATGAATGCATCTTTGTTGCGGCTGTTTTTCAAGCCTTCATATCCTCTGGAGGCGACTTGCCAATGCATGCCGTGCCCTGCCTCGGACTGGCTTGCTCGTTGTTTGAACATGATGGTCGCTGGTCCAAAGGTTGCGGTTATGACTCGGAAAGGGGTTGGATATTACCGTCTGAAGTCTGATGTCTTAACCATCTCATTGTTGCGACATGGATGGCATGTGATCAATCAGCGGGCTGGTGCGGGGCTTGCGTTGTCTGCCTACGATTCTTCAACCACCACCGCCTTCTAGCCTCCAACCTCAACCACCTCCTTGTTTTTCCTCAACTTGTTGCCGCAGACGTTGCTAACCAACACTTTTGCTGTAGCGTCTGAGAACCGTGTGTTCGTTAGCACGTTTATCATCGGCATCCCGTTCGACAGGTTCCTTGGTCTCACGCGCAAACTTCAGTAACGTTCTTGAACGACTTTCGATTACTGGTATGTCAAACCTCCTTTATCACTTCTTGACTGCTCTCGAAATCACGAGAGTCACTCTCACAACGCCGACCCCGCAAGACCTGACCGTCCGCTCGATTTCGCTCGTCCGCGATGACTCACCAGAAACCCGGGGCGGCCTCTTTTTTTTTCTCCGATGGCCCTTGTTGACTCTTCTGTACCTTGCCACCATTTGAAACTTGGATTCTCTCTTGAACTCCAACACCACCATCGTGGAAACTCATGCTGACGGCGATACTGCTACAGCAACATGTCTTTCCCCAACGGAACGCCCCCGGCGCCCGACATGTCGACTGTCCCAGCTCCTCCTGGCAGTGCGGATCAGGCCAAGACTACCCTTTGGTAAGTCAAGCACTCGGTGGAAGACGAAACCACGCGCTAACACCAAGACAGGATGGGTGAGCTTGAGCCTTGGATGGACGAGAACTTCATCAAGGGCGTCTTTCTCTCTTCTGCCGGCGAAACCGTTAATGTTAAGGTCATTCGCGACAAGAACTCTGGGTAAGTCCAAGGCCCTCTGCCGTCTAGCCACCGAGTTTGCGGGTTTAACCTATTTTATGTTCTAGCAACGCGGGCTATTGCTTCGTCGAGTTCACTTCCCCCGACGCTGCCACCAAGGCTCTTGGTCTGAACGGTACCGCGGTTCCCAACAGCTCCCGTCAGTTTAAGCTTAACTGGGCTTCGGGCGGTGGACTTGTTGACCGACGGTAAGCTCCTACTGCTCTATCCAAAACGTCATGTGCTAATGCTGCTTTTCTGCAGTGATGACCGTGGACCCGAGTACAGCATCTTCGTGGGCGACCTTGGTCCCGAGGTCAACGAGTACGTTCTGGTCTCGCTTTTCCAGGCCCGCTTCCCGTCTTGCAAGTCTGCCAAGATCATGACGGATGCCATGTCGGGCCAGAGCCGAGGCTACGGCTTCGTTCGCTTCTCCGACGAGAATGATCAGCAACGGGCTCTTGTGGAGATGCAGGGTGTGTACTGCGGCAACAGACCTATGAGGATCTCTACCGCCACCCCTAAGAACCGGTAGGTTCCTATCTGCCATCAACGACACATGGTCCCTTTCAGCTAACAACGTTCTTAGTGGTAACCAGGGATTTGGCGGACCCGGCGGACCCCAGGGCGGCGCTGGCCCCATGATGGGCGGCGGCATGCCTCAGCAGCAGATGT
This sequence comes from Tolypocladium paradoxum, assembly GCA_002916505.1. Lineage (NCBI taxonomy): Eukaryota > Fungi > Ascomycota > Sordariomycetes > Hypocreales > Ophiocordycipitaceae > Tolypocladium > Tolypocladium paradoxum. Next base: position 27,940 of record PKSG01000347.1, on the reverse strand, counting down.
GGGCTGGTGGCATGCAGGCTGGCTTCCCGTATGGCGGCTACAACCCTGCCACCCAGATGAACCAGTTCACTGACCCCAACAACACCACTGTCTTCGTCGGTGGTCTTTCTGGCTACGTCACAGAGGATGAGCTGCGGTCCTTCTTCCAGGGATTTGGCGAGATAACCTACGTCAAGATCCCCCCCGGCAAGGGGTGCGGCTTCGTCCAGTTTGTGCACCGCCACGCTGCTGAGATGGCCATCAACCAGATGCAGGGTTACCCCATCGGCAACTCTCGCGTTCGTCTCAGCTGGGGCAGGTCCCAGAACAACTCTGGCGTTGGCACTCCCTACCGCCCCGCTCCTCCCCCGCCTCACTATATGGGCATGCCCGGCCATGGCGGTCCCGGACCTTACGGCCCCCAGCACTTTGGCGGCCCGGCTCCCGGCCTCCAGGGCCCTCCCGGACCCCCTGGACCCCCTGGCCCTGCTGGCCCTCCCCAGGTATAACAGACAGCCTTCCCGTGAGGGCTTGAGGTCAGAGGCTAACAGGTCCTGGTAGTAAATTGGCAGAGTCTCTATTGACTCGTTGACGACCGGCGGGATCAGTCCGACCCAAGCACAGACTTTTGAGGGAGCTCGTTTTGACATCAGTTCTTCTTTTGTTCTTGGCGGCCCATTCTTGAGGGGGCTTCGCCTGGTGAGACGTTGGGGCGTTGGGACTGATTTCTCACGTCGGATGACTTTTCAACATTGCTCTGCTCGACTCTATGACCTGACAACGCTCTCGATTTTCTTGAGTCTCGATTACGACTGGCGTTGGAGATTTTAGTCCTCCGGTGGATTGTCATCAGTCAATTTCACACTTTATTTGCTCTTTTTATCCCAGTTTTAACCTCCTATGCTTTCTTGCGCTTTCTTTCGTGCATGCTTGGCTTGTGCTGGTTGTGTTAAGCGGCCTTTCATGTTGTGACGTTGCTTTGGCGAGTACGCTCGTTGGCCTGCTCTGGAGCTGCGCCGCTCGCTCTCTCCTTGCCTTGTACGATTACGACTGTTTACGACTGTTCGTGAAAGCTTTGAGCCCCTAAGCCGTTGTTCCGGAGGTGCGGATGTATTTCATGCCCGCCTCCTGACGCTTATCACGCATGTATGTGTATGCTGGATGCAGGCACGGTCATTGGTAGTGCTTTTCTATTCTTCAAGGCGTGTGCTGAGCCCTTGGCTGCTAATATTCCTGTCCATACCTTCTTTCCCTACCGAGCACTGCTCTCCTGTCTCTGGCCGTGCTTCCTTTTCCTGTATTACCATACTTTGTGTGAATAGTGAACGAGCCCAGTGCCGGGTTGATTGGGTAGAAATCTACAGACAGGTCGAACGGGGATGTGCGGCGTTTGGGCAGAGGTTTTGGGCGTCTGGCGAGGACCTGGGGTCTGGGTACGAGTGTAGAGATACGCCGAGAATTTGAGGAATGGATAAAGTGTTCGATTATCGAAAATTCAGATACAGAACGAAATCAGAGAGGAATCTCGGTGGGATACAAAGCGTTTGGTTACCTTGTTGCTGCCGCGTTTGAAGATTCTGGCAATGATGGCTTTGCTCGTATCCCGAAATGACTCCTCCGGCGTGTGACCGTGCAGGAAGAATAAGAGGCTTTGGGCCGAGAGCATGCCTTCTGGCGCCGTACCTGCTCGCTCAAGGCACCCTTTGGGAGCGTGCGGTCATGCCTCTTCGTCGATCGCGGCGGAAGGCGACCTGTAGGCAATATGAAAATCAAACGAAGTTGAGGGGGATACCTCGCCATGTCCGATTCTCGTGAACCATGGACTGGTCGACAAACTTGCCATTACCGCGTTTGCGGGCGCTGGATGGATGCTGGAAATGTCTTAAGCCCGGTGCTGTGGTCTGGAGGCGTGAGTTGGTTGACTGGTGCGGAAGGGACTCGAGGGGCGGCTGATGGCAGACCGCTAAGCACCCCAACACTCAACTCATTGGGCAAACACAGCTTTTGCACACCAGCGTGAAGATTCGGCCAGAAACGACGGCAACGACCAGAAATATTGACCCGGCCCGTTTCTACGGCAGGTAGGAGGCGACATGATTCAAGAGGTCCGAAGGATTCCTGGGCTTGACTGGCTAACTCTCCCAGGGCGCGCATCGGAACGCCCTTGATGGCAGGCCACTTCGAGGGCAACAGACGCGACAACAGCACACACGCCATCAAGCTGATTACGAGCTGTTACGGGTGATACGTGGTGAAGATGGACTGAGGATATTTGCTCAACATCTTCGCCCTTGTAAGATAACTTGGACGTCTGCATTGTTGCAACCACCGCCTGGTTGGATACGTTTGTTGTGCGGAAATCGTGTTACAAAACAACCTGCAGGATCACACAATGACGGGTGCCGAGCTTGACACTGAACCGACAGTACAAGCAAATTCGCCTCGTTGCATGGAACTCCACAAGCATTCAAATCTAAGCCTATGGCCGACCCGAATACCCCTGAGAGCTGAGAACAGACTGATCCTTGGCCACAGACATTAACGAAGACTTTCGAAACACGACGAGACGTACTCAGCCGTTCATATGACATCCCAAGTACTCACAACGATCCCTCGACCGAAGATGACGCACCCCCGGCTTGATAGACCGGCTCGTGTACGACGGAGTTGGAACTGAGAGAACTGCAGGCAGGGAATCACATAACGACCACGTCGTGGTCGAGGGCAAGGTCCAGCGCGAACGAGCTTGGTCATACCCCCAGCCACTGTTCAAGAAGAGGAATATTACTCATGAGCAGTCGTATGGGCTTCTCGTGCTCCTCGGCTTTGAACAGCAGCTTCGAGACGTCTTGTGTCTGCAATGGGGAACGGCGAGGTGTGCTGGGTTGGGCATTCCTGCTTGTCTAGGGATAAGCCAGGACTAGAAGGAGGCCTATGAGGATTACGGAGAAGAGATCATTACGCATGTGGCAAGTAGGAGGTTTGAAGTTTACTTGGAAGTTTATTACTCTGTGACCTGTATCGCTGCTGGCTTAGGGCCCGTGGCAATTCCACCAAGGCTGCCAAAGACCCAGAGATGGTTCAGATGTAGCAGTACAGAAAATCTGGAAAACATAATCTCTGTAATTATAGCGCAAAGGTTAGTTGGATGTGATTTCTTGCGACCCTTACGTTTCGACCTCCAGCTGGCACGGGTGGCGAGGCTTGCTCTGATGTTGCCTGCCCCAGATTTCCAACAAAGGCCCAAGCATACAAATATTACACGTAGACACGTCACACCTGAGCGCTCCCCAAGACGCTTAGTCTTCCGAGGGGCCTGCCTTGCCTTGAAACAGTTACAAATGGGGTTCCGCAGCGCGAGTTCAGAAGCCCCAAACAAACCAGCGGACCTGTGCCAACGGCAACGCACCTAGTCTTGGCAGAAAACCTCGACACGCACAATGGAATTCTTGGAGTCACAATGTGCACACTTGTTCATGCTTTCCGGGCGTGTTGCACACCTGTGTCGCGTACGGCAGAAATAGGGGCTAAGCCCCTGCAATTTGCATTTTGAATGCCTGCCATTCTCTGACAATAAAAACAAGTGCAGTAGCACAATAGTTGGCACACTTGATGTGTTGCGAGCGTTTGACTGCGGTGGGATGAGGATTGGTGTGGGTAGCCTGCCGCACACCCATCCGATCTCCCAGGTCTACCAAGCCGCAGCCGCCACACAATGGACCTCTCCGCCCTCCCGCAGCCGCTGACATCTACTGGGAGTCTAGAATAAGTTAGTGACGCACTGCTACTGTTTGTTTCTAGGTTCTGTTGGGGCTGGGGTGGAGTTGGGAACGAGCAGGGCAGAGCTGCCCGAGCACACTGGCTCGCCACACCACGGCACTACCGTCAAGCATCACCACGCTGCAGTCAGGTTGGCCTTGAAGCGCACCAAGATGACCCATAGATAAGACATCTTCCGGTAGTGGCCCGGAGCTCCCCAGGAGTCTCTGTCAAGTAATGTTCTGCAAACGCCCCTGGTCGATGGCATGACGAGCCGCGAGAAAGCGGAGCCCGCACTCGCTTACCCCTGCCTCTTCGATCACTAACTATTATTCACTGCTATTGTGTTTGAGGAGCGGTGTACGCGGTCTGCTGCCGTTTGCAGTCATGCGAAGTGAATGACGGATGCCTGGCGTGGCCAATGGCCGCGGGATGGCCCGCCTCCGCCTCCTCACAGCTATTTTCTTCTCCTCTCGCAGCGTACCCGTTTCCAGAGCTGGCTGGGGGCCGCGGTGCTGGATTTTCAGGTATAAATAGCCCTCTTCCCTCCCTCTGGACCTCTTCTTTTTCTTCCTCCTTCCTTCATCATCTTCATCATCCTCACCATCACCAGTCCTGGCTTGCTTCAGATCCTCATTGATCTTCATGCCTCCTCAATACCACTATCCACCGCCCCTTCTGTCATATATAAGTCCATTTATCTTGGCAAAGATCCAGGGGTTTTCTTTATCCTTCTGACAGAACCTCGTCTTCCACGACCAGCTGGCCCTCAACCGCCACACCTCTCTCCCTCTCCCAGCAACTCCTTGGCACATACGCCCCAAGCTTGTACCAGGAAGGTCCCGTGCTTCCCTGGTTGAGGGTAAGTGTCCCAGGAGCATATTGGGGGAACCACAGCTGACCAGCCTGGCGGTTAGTCTTCTGTGAACATTGGGCCTTGTGCCACTGTTCAACCGAAGGATGTGGCGAATCATCTTGTCGACTTACAAGGGCGATGTTTGGTCCCGACAGCCCCTATCACCCAAATCAGCTCATCAACAAGCGGCACATGCCCCGAAGGGCTGTGCCAAAAGGAGTTGATGTATCGCCTGGCTTGTAGGGTCTCGGATTTCATCTGGCTGAGGATAGACCCTTTGAATTTTGTCGTCGGGCACGGGTTCTTCGATCGTGACTTGACCTGTCCCGACTCGCCGGCTCTACGACATCGCCCTCGGCCATGGCCCTGACGACAGCAAGTACATGTGATGTGCTGCTGTCCTTTTATTCGCGGGTCAGGTACGTAACACACTCTCCGCTGCTGCTCTGACTCTCTTGGCTAACAACGAAGTTCAACAGGTGACCCAGCGACGACGACATCCAAATCGATGCGGCTACAATTCAGATACCCTTCCACAGCCTCTACCGCACCTACTGGGCACCAAATTACAGACCAGCTGCCTCAGACCATGCCGCGTGCTTCATACATTGCCGACGGCCGAGATGTGTTACGTGTCGCTGGCACCGAGGAGGAGAATGGCACGCCTCGAGGATATTTCATTCCCGTTTTTTTCGCCCAGGAGATTGAAGATGGGCTCGAGTTTGGAACACAGCGAACGGGCGAGATGCGGGTCTTGAAGCTGCTGTCTGGCCCAGCATCAACGACGGGCATGCGGTGGCCAGAGAAAATACCAGTCCACTTCACTTTCGACACGCACAAGCAAGAGACCCCGCTGATGTTCCTGCCTGGCAAGGTATTAACCACTATTGTGCGGCGGCAGGAACTCGTCCATACATCAGAGTGGTGGCAACAAAGGCGGCGTGCGTTTTTCGAAAGCCTTTCACATGGCCCTGGACTGCTTTGATGCGCGGTGGCCAGCGAACATTGCCTCGCATCACCAAGAGGGAACAACCTACACCATGGCGAGGCGACTTGCCCAAGGACAACCTTGGTTTGCTGAACGATAAACTGGTGCCGGATGGGGGGGAACCGCGAGCAAGGGGCAGTTTCCAGACAAGCGCGCCAAGATGATTGGCCCTAAGCGTCTGCAGGCTCACCTGGGAGTGGGAGGTCGTCAACGACATTACGGTTTGGAGCGGAACATCCTTTGTTTCCTCTGCCTGAGAGATACCACGATCTGCAACCGATTTCGCGGAAAGGACGACCGCAAGCCATGCCCCAGTCCCAGCAAACAGCAGCTCTCCCGCCATCCCACGGTCATTGACGACCGAAAGGTTGTGGGTCGATGAGACATCAGCGCCCACGGTTCGGTCTAGACGAGTCTGATGGACAAGGAACGGCAATGGAGTTGACACGTCAATGGATTCGATGAATTGTGCCGGGGTTGGGACTCTGCGTTCCGGAAGCGGGAGTTTCGACCACTCTGCGGTCCCAAGCTGCTCCGCAATCCGGGCCCTCAATCCGTTCCTCAGCTTCGATGCCAACGAGCTCTGGGGAGGTCTTGTCCCCCTTTGTTCACACAGAAGACGAGCAGACAGACGGGGGTGGGGAGCGCGACAACCAATGCGGCAACGGAACAGCAACAACGACAACAAACGTCTGCTTCCACGCACCAAATCCTGGCGCTGCCTTGTCTGGTGAGGCGTACATGAGCCCAGGTGCAGATGGCAATCGACTGTGACCCCATGAATGACATGGCTCACTTTATGCCTCCCCCAACTTCCAACCCATATGCTCAGTTGGCGGAATTGGCTCATACCACGGGTTCTCGAGCGAGTTATTGCAGGGAGCAAACCCAAATCCAGGCTGAAGCCGACACGGAGTCTCGTTAATCCCGGAGACCAGACACATCTTTTTCCCCCCAGAGTCTCCAGTCTCTGGCTTCATGATTGTTGGTTCATTTGTTGGAGGAGAACGACCTTGTCGTGCCACAGCTCTTCGAACCAAGACGCCTCATCGCTCGTATGCGCGGGGACGTTTCGCGGCCACCAGGACTTTCTCTCCAATAACTGTGAGCGCGGCTCGGCTCTGTCAGATCCAAACCATACGGGTGGTTCCCTTCTTAGCCTCGGTTGGCTCCCATGAACCCGGTGGTGTATAGGGAGCGGCCTGCCATGGTTCTGGAGATTAAAGGTTCATGCATACTCAACTGGGGTTACTGGCCCCGTGGCATACAACTTCCACACTGCGAGTCTTCCTTCCACCTCATCCTCTTCGGGACTGCATATTTCCCCCACGGCATACGAAATGCGCCTACCTCCTATTTCCCTACAACAACGTTGGTGGCCGGCCTGCCTGTGAGGAGTTCCATCACGTCCTCTGCTGCCAGCAGTTATTCTATTCTCCTCGCCTACCTACCTTGACTCCAGATAGAGGGCTGGCCGGGTGTGCTTACGGTCGTTGGAAGGAACACAGACGTTGGTTGTCGACAAGCCTGACTATGCGTCAGCTGAAAGACGTTGCGGTGGTACGAGGACAAGCTGGTGATGAGCCAAAGGCAACGAGGAAGATCCGACATTTGTTCCACTGTGTTGTGGCGAGTTTCAGCAACCAGCACGAGGGCCGGGTGCAGGCGTCCCTGTGATATGGATCGGGCTCGACATTGCGCGGCGCATTCCTCTGGTGCTTGCCTCCTGCGGCCTGCGAATTCTTGCATCGACCGCTAGCATGTTTGTTGTGTTCTGGGGCTTGATACTTCCCTCTTCGAAGACATCATACCGGCCAGTTATCCGGGCCTGGGACAAGTGGGATGAGACCCGGGAGAATGTGTTTAGAACGCATCCGTGGCAGTGGAAGAGTGCCTCGCGAGGTGCTGTTCTGGAATACCCCAACGAAGCTGGTACGACATCCTGTTTGCCAAAAGGGCGTCCAAGCGGAAGCACACGGGCGGCAATCGAAACACAGAGGCCATTGCGGAGGCTGGAATGGGTTGAGGGAAGAGGACTATCACGGTGGAGGCGGCGGACGAGTCCAAATTCAACAACAACTCGCTTTACTCGCTGGCCTGATCGGTGAGGAGGTTGACAACAAGGCGGGTCTTTGCGAACACAGTTTTCAAGGCGCTCCGTCAGGGCTTGACATCCGTTGAACCACATTCAGCAATTCATCCCATCTTCACGCTCTCTGTGTCAAACCCTCGCTATTGAAGTCCAGATGCCGAGGGTTACTCGCCAGCAGGCTGCTGGCCGCCCACTACCTCGCGGTCGAAGCTGCGGTACATCCGCTGACATACCCGCTTCCAAATTACGGAGGCGAAGTGCTCGATGTGCAAAAGGCCCGTCTCGGACGCAGGTGAACCCGCCGCGCTACATTCCGCTACCGGAGTCGACCCTGAACATGTCATCTCCCACGCGCCGTACGACATGTTACCTCACGCAAACAGACTCTCCCTGCCTGAAGCGCCCACGCAACCTTGGGACTGCCTACTACATCGAGTTACTGCCAGATAATCTTGTGGGCCTCTACGCCGCCCATTCTCTCAAGGTCTTCGTTTCCGACTACTCGTCGGCTCCGATACGAGATATCGGCCCTCGTGGCCTTGTTTCCCCGCCAAGACGTGGAGATGACCTGGTGATTGCATCGATATCTTCCCAAAGCCTGCATACCCTCCACCACATCCCTTCCACTCGCAGATTACATCATCGGGTTCCTGGACATGCAGGCTGCCATGGCGGGAGCTAGCGAGATTTTATGCGACGATGAACTGGCCGCCGAGGCCGAGGCCGACGCAGCGCTGGCGGCCCGGAAACCCGGCATGAAGAGGCGGGCGCCCCGGGGGGGCAAGGAGCTACCCGGCCAGGAAGAATAGCGAGGGCGAAGTGGACGAGGGAGAAAACCCGACCTTTCTCGACCTGGCCAGAGCGCTGGAGAGGCGGGGCGCTGAGCAGATCCGCGATGTGCTCAGTGCAGCCAGGGCAGAGATGGCCGTCGGCCCCTCCGTCGAGGGCAACGCCGGCGACGGGACCAACGGCCAGGACTGGCAGGACCGGGGCTACGCCAAGCGAATCGACGCTCTAGACAAGCGGTCGCAGCTAGGCAAGCTGCGTACCAGATACTGCCAGCCCTGGAGCGGCTACTACGGCGACTAGCCGACCTCGGCCTCGACCTCGAAGGGGCCGGAGAGGAAGACGCGGCGATGCCGGATGATCCAACAGCGTCTCGATGGATGGGATTCGTCGAGCGGCCGGTTCATACCGACAGTTGAACCAGTAAACCTTTCCTCTTAGATATGGTTCCTGGAGGTCTCCGTATGGGAGATACACGTACATCGACTATCCCAGACGTTCGCCACTGGCTGGCCCAGGGAGCACTGCCCAGCAAAGATCAAGGACATCAACCGTGGCGGGTGGTTGGTTTTCCTCGAGTTGGCGAAAGTTTGCCGTGGGTCTGACGCTGACGAGGCGGACATATCGAGGCACGGTCTTGCATGACTCTGTTAGGTATTCATGCATCTGCCCAACAGCCTGGGAAACAAGCGATTCGCCCAGTGCCAGCGAACCACGACACCGATCTCATATTATCACTTAACGACCCGAGTTGTGCCATCCGGGCTATCGCAATCCATTTATGCAAAAGATGGGTTTGTGCAACCGACATCTGGCGAGACGTCCGTGTACCACTAGCCCAACCCTGCGGCGACGAGGCTCTCGAAACCTTTCAGATCTGGTGATCAAGGACTTTGGGCAATCGCGACGCCCCTTCTCTCACGTCGCCATCATCCACCCGCCGACAAAGCTCGGTTCGAAGATGCTGGGTGTGGCCGCGGGTGGTTGCGAAAGTCCTTGTGCCGACGGCGGACAAGGGCCGTTCTGGACACAAGTATCCACGGGCGAGTTCATTACCCATTGCTTACCAACTGGATTATGAACAGAAATATCACCGTGGTGCGTGAGCCAACTCGCCTGGCCTGAAGGATCGGACATGATGGAACATGGAGTTGGAGTGGGTCGTCAGCGACTGCGACTGCGACGCTAGTATGTGTGGATAGAGGCTATTGCGAAAAAGGCCAACAAAGCCGGCCCTGCTACGAACACGCCTAGCAAGAAGCGTAAGCAGGCGTACGAGTCGGATGATGATCTTTTGCCTCTACCTAAGCAGATTCGCTAGGGTTATAGCGAGATCCTAAGCGTAGACGCACTTAAGGATATATTCGAGGACTTTACTTACGACAACTTCTAGAAATAGGGTCTTGCCTTTCTTAAGGCATTAATAAGGTATAATAATAACGCGCTTGTCTTTTAGCTGACACGAGACGGCGTTCCAGCATCGTTTCCAGTACCATAATGAGCTCACTTCCTTGCCAAGCGTATATCCTCCGATCATGTCTGCGTGTCTAGAAGATGGCGAGGGCGTTGGGAGGCGAGCCGATGAGGCAGGGATGGTGCAGCGGAATCGACGTAATCATAAAGGAGTAGCGATTCGTCTTCTTGCAATATTGCGAGAGCTTGCTGAGGTCCCAGAACTCGCCAATAGACATGCCAAACAAGCTGAGCATGTAATGGTGGAGGACTGTGGCTGATGTTAGAGTATAAGAATCGACGGAGGCGGGAGGTTGCCATACCTAGGGACTCCGACCCGCCGATGGTTCCATCGGGCTTCAGCGGAGGGCATGCCTCGAAAGCAAACGAGTCGGAGGCCGCGGCGGCAAATCGCTTGTTCCAGAGCCACCTTGCCGTATCTTCACACCCATGAAGGCCGCTCATCAGGCCACCAGCTATCTTCTGAAGGTCGTCGGGGGTGGAATGGTCGAGCACCTCGGTTGCGCCGGTTCGAACGATGAGAACATCTCCCGGGCGGAACTCGACACCAAAGTGCTTCGCGCAAGCCTCGAGCTCGTCGACCGTGATGCGGCTGCCCCCCATCGGGTGGAACGCGATGCCCTCGTCTTCTGCGTACGCCTTGTAGTCGAGGAGCACGCCGCGGCCAGCGATGCCGCCGTGCGCGTGCCAGTGGTCAAGCGTGGGCAGCTTGTTCTCGGCCGCGGTCTCGGCAGCGAGGGACTGCTTGCTTGGCTTGAGGCCGTTGTAGGCGAGGCCGGAGGGCAGGTGCTGGATGTGGCATAGGAGTCCCACTGGCTGCTGCCCTGGGTGTTGAACTCGAGCTCGTCGTCCCACGAGCTGGCGTGCTCGGGCATGCCCTCCATGGCATCCGGGAGGTAGATGACGTTGTGCTTGACGGCTTTGCGGCCGGGGATGCCCAGCTTGGACGTGGCGCTGAGGGGCCAGCTGCAGTTCAGTCTGTGTCAGTACTACCAGAGGTTCAGCGCAGTGATGAATGCTGTGTCTGCGCCGTGTGTGTGTGTCTTACTTGAGAGAGATTGAGACGCCGTCCTTGACCTCGGCGGCGGCTGCTTTCATGACGGATGGTGTGAGAAAGTTGAGCGTGCCGACGAGGTCCTTCTTCCCATGCCGGTCAAAGACGCCCCAGGCGCAGCCCTGAGGCATGCCCTCGACCTTGGGCAGGTCATCAAAGTCTGGGACGGACGTCGGTTCAACGGGCATCGTGGCCGGAGGAAGAGTGTTTTCCTAGCGGGAAGTCTGTATCAGCAATGATGACCGGCCAAGCAAGTAGAGACGACCCTGAGGAGCGCAGTTTGTGCGGATGGAGCTCCCGTTACGGAGCTAAGAGCTTCCACGATGTTACCAACGCTATCAGTTTATCGACTCTTCTAGTCTGGATGGATAGTTTCGGTAATCATCGCGGCTTCATGAGCCAGGCAGTTTACATTGAAGCTCGTGATCAGTGGGGCTGGACCGGACGTTAGCCAGCGGGTTCCGGTTGGTACGGCGGACAGTAGGAGAGAAAGTGCCAAATTATTTTTTAGTTACCTTTTTATTACTGCGTATACCCCAGTGCGCCTGAAATCTATCTTAGTACGTACGTAAGCCTATGGGTATATAATAATATATTTTATCGTATAATAACGGGGACGTACTCCTCCGATAGGATTCGTAATAAGGTAAAGGAAATCTTTAGCTATTATACTCTCTTATCTTCGATACCTAGCTAAAGGTACTTAGTAACTATTCTCTTATAAATAGCTACATCTAAATTATTGCCTCTAGCGATATTCGCGAGCTTAGGGATAATAACGCCGTTAAGTAAGCTAAGAAGCTCGCGAATTAGTACTATCGTAGTCATAAGTAAGTATATATATACGTATAAGGTTAAGATATAGAGCTTTATATTAAAGGCGGGAGAGGAAGGGTAGGTAGCTAGGTAACCTAGCTTATTAAATTAAATAAATTAATACGTACACGTAATATTACTTAGGCTATCGAATCGTCCCAAAAAAAACTTTACTTATTAATTAATATAAGGTTAAAGAAAAAAGAAAAGAGGAAAGAGTATTATATAGACGAGGAATTTATAGGTATGTATATCTCACGTATATACTTAGTAGGGTTACGTCCCCTTATTATTATATTCGTAAATATACTATCGCCTTAATTATAAATACGTAAAATCACTCCCGCCGTATGTTTATATATATAATTAATTTAGCACTTTCTTGCCTACAGTCCGCCGTAGTTAGGATGCCCATGTCAGGCCCAGCCAATGCATCGTTGTCGGAGCGGAGCAGAGTCGGGCTTGACAACGACGGACCCAGTCGATGGCATGCAACCTTGCGGAGTTGCGAAAAGTCGTAGTCGGCCATGTGTAGCACGAGGCCGTCTCTAATTGTTGACGTCGAAGCGGATTCGAAGCCGGTCCAACGTTCTGTCTATGCTCACAGCAGCGTGTTGTCGATACAAACGTACCCTGCCATTGGGTATTGACAAGAGGGGGCTACAATGCATTCAGATGCTACCAGAGCGAAAGCTTGCAGCTGTTGCAACTCCAGTCGCCTGTCACACGGAACAAGAGAACAGCCATTGGATCCCCGCAGGAGCGTGACAAGGCCCCCGGCCCCGTAAACGGCCGCAAATGGGTCAATGGCTTCTTCCGAGCCTCTGCATAAGGGCGCCCGGCAGCTCCGAGTCCCGACGGCAGCGCCAGAGACGATCTTTCCGCCGACACCAGTGACAGAGACGAGGCGGGAGGCCGTTGCATGGGATTCCTGATGTGGCTTGTTCTGGACTTTGCGGGCCCCGTGACAGTGTGAGCGGCGCTCCATTCTAGAGCCTAGACTGCACCGTGGCATCATGATCAACCTCTGAAGGTGGGATGCTGAGCATGGACTTCTTGTTGCATCTGGGCCCCTGCGGCTGATGATCCTGCACAATGGACCTGGCGCCGTGCAGCATCCGTGCAGCATCCGTGTATGCGCTGCATATGTGATCTGACCATCAGGTCACTGTCTTAAATTGCTTCGTCATGCATCGTTACAAAAGGGTTGTGTCTGCCCTCGCCGCCTCCTCCGGTGCAGCCGCCAAGCACCTTGACTTTGCCTCTCTGCATCTCTGATTCCATCGTATCAACTACCCCTTCACCATGACAGTCGCCAACGGCGCACCGCAAGGCGCCAGCAACACAGGCCCTGACCTGGCCCTCCTCACCAAAAAGTACGATGAGGAAAAGGACAAGCGAATCCGCGCCGACGGCAACGCCCAGTACGTGGAACTCGGTCTCTCGCAGTCGAGCCGTCTCAGCAAACTCGCAGAAGATCCCTGGGTCGACCACGAGGCCCTCAACGCCCGGCAGCCTAGCCTCGAGGACGGCGGCGACGTGAGGTTCCTCATAGTCGGTGCCGGCTATGGCGGCCTCTTGTTTGCGGTTCGCCTCGTCGAGGCCGGCTTCAAGCCCGACGAGATTCGCATCGTCGACACTGCGGGGGGCTTTGGCGGCACTTGGTACTGGAACCGATACCCCGGACTGATGTGCGATGTCGAGAGTTACATGTACATGCCGCTGCTGGAGGAGACTGGCTACATGCCCAAGCACCGCTTCTCGTACGGGCCTGAGATTCGTCACCACGCCGAGAACGTGGCCAGCAAGTGGAATCTGTCAGACAAGGCAGTCTTCCGCACCCGGCTCCGTTCGTGCGAATGGGATGATGGAGCACGCCGGTGGAAAGTCGCCTTGGCCCAGAGCCGTGGCCCGGGGGAAAAGGCCATTGACATGACGGTGGGAGCCCAGTTTGTCATCCTGGCAAACGGCGTCTTGAACCACCCCAAAGCACCCAAGATTCCCGGCATCGAAGACTTCAGGGGCCCGATGATGCATACCGGCCGCTGGGACTACGGCGTCAGCGGTGGCTCGCCAGAAGACCCGACCCTCTCCGGCCTCAGGGGCAAGAAGGTCGGCATCATTGGCACGGGGGCCACGGCCGTGCAGTGCGTGCCACACCTGGCCAAGTGGGCTGACCAGGTCTACGTCTTCCAGCGCACGCCCTCTGCGGTCGACGAGCGAGGGCAGAAGGAGACGGACCCCGACGAGTGGCGGCGGATGACGTTGAGCAAGGGCTGGTGGAGGGCGCGCAACGAGAACTGGAACGGCATCATCTGCGGCTACCCGCTCAAGGAGAACATGGTCAACGATGCGTGGAGCGCGATTGGCACGTACAAGCACCTCGTCGGCGGAGTCCATGAGAAGCCGCTGGGTATGGAGGACATTCCGGGGCTGATCGGCCAGGCTCTCGCCGTCGACGCACCGCGAATGGAGCGCCTGAGGAAGCGGGTCGACGATATTGTCACAAAGGACAAGGAGACGGCCGAGGCACTCAAGGCGTGGTACCCTTCGTGGTGCAAACGGCCGTGCTTCCACGATGACTACTTGCAGACGTTCAACCTGCCCCACGTCACGCTGGTCGATACCGATGCCAAGGGGATCGACAGGATTACCCCTGCCGGGGTCGTGGCTGGAGGCAAGGAGTACGACCTGGACGTCATCATCCTCGGCACCGGCTACCGTGCCCCTTCGACCGACATGTCGGAGCCGGCCAGGATGTCCAACGCAACCATAACCGGCAGAGACGGCCTCTCTCTGTCCAGCAAGTGGCTCACCGACGGCCCCACGACCCTCCACGGCATCTTCACCAACTCGTTCCCCAACTTGATCCTCTCAGGGCCCGCCCAGGTCGGCGGCTCGGGCAACTGGGTCTTCGTGCAGGACAACCTCGCGCGCCACGCGGCCCACGTGCTGTCCGAGGCCGTCAAGCGCGCCGAGAGGCCCGAGGCCGTGACGGCCGAGGCGACGCCGGAGAGCGAGACGGCCTGGTCTATGCAGATCGTCATGCGGTCCGCGTGGATGGCGCCCGCGGGCGTCTGCGGGCCGAGCTACATCAACGACGAGGGCGCCATGGGGCGCCTGTCGCAGGACGGCCTGACCAAGGCCATGCGCGGGGCAGCCTACCCGCTGGGCGTCATCGCGTACGAGGAGGCACTGGAGCAGTGGCGGCGGGAGGGAAGCATGCAGGGCATCGTGGTGGATTCCGGGCCGTGGTGACGCGGACGTTGGGCGCAAGGGCCAGGAGCGGGCGCGGGTTGCATATCACGCTGGAGCACTCTCGACAGAATGCAAAGGTACTTGCTCTATTGAAGGGAGAATGTACCGCTCACGATGGGCAGTGCTAGAGGTGTGTTGGGCTGGGGAGGTCCGATGATGACGGGTTCGCGCTGGATGGAAGCGCCACTCGCGGGTAGGGCCGCTGCACATGCGGAGTTGCAATAATATACGAGACACAGCAAGCTATCGTGTGAATTCAACAGCAGTTACGAGGAGCTTGTCTTGGCGAATGGTTTTCTGTCTCGTCACTTTTTGAGTAGATATAGACGTACCCCCACGGCTGGCTGTTCAATCTTGATGACATCTGCTCCATAGTCTGCGAGTATTTGCGTACAGACGGCATGATTGACTTTAGCGGTTTACATACTGCGAGGACCCTGGATAGGTCGAGTACCAATAACCGCCTTCAAAGGCCCTGACTTGCCAGGCGCCGTGTGCGAGATCGGACAGGTATCCTCTAAAGTTGGATACCGAAAAACTGGTCGAGCCGAGTTGTAAGCCGCGCAAATACTGAGGCGCGGGAAACTGCCGTGATCGGCATCCCGGAGCTCATCTTCAGAGAAGTGTGGCTCTACAGCTGGTGGCAAGACCGACAATGCTGGACGTGCTTTGTTCATTCATGAGCCATCGACGACACACCGACTTGCATGAAATGCTGCAGTGTGTGCCCTGGACACAGGTCACGGCTTCGCGGGGCCGATCTCACCAGGCGTTTGGAGATGTATGGGCATGGAGGCACTGGGGCTCGGCTACGCCGCGTCTTCGGGCGGCCGATTGGCCAGAACCAGGCGATACAGCGTCCTTGGCTGACAGCTGGATGCATCTCGAGGCCGCGCGGCTGCTGCTACAGCAGGCGGCGCGGATGACGATCAGGGGTGGGCGTCTGGCGAGTCGGCTACTGCTGACTGGTGAAAAACCGACGGTGGAGAGAGTAGTCGAGCCGCGTATCCTGCTCCGCCTCGTTGCCAGGATAATTAATTAGAGGGCCTCGAGGTCCATCACCTTGGGCAGACGCTCCGCCGGGCCGGGACTCCGATGCCTGCCTGCAACCGGATGGCGATGCCGGCAATGGTGCGAGCTTCGCCCACGTCAGGCTGCCTGGGGGTCGGGCAGCGTCATCCCGCGTGGCCTCGTCGTCCCTCGTCGTGCTGCGCCAGCGCTCCGCCAAAAGATCCGCCCGGGCTCACGGTAGCCGCATATGCAGTCGAGCCCCTGCACGGAGTTGCCCCTGGCATGAGGGTTCGCGTATCTTGTACGCCGTCGCGGCCCGCCGAAGCGACGAGGAGTGACTTGGGCCTTGATCCGCATGCCTCGTACGGAATATTAATAATACAATAGTCTCACATCCTTGCAGCCGCCGATCAACCATCTTCCTAGCGAATCGGAGACTCCGGAGCCGCACGCGGGATATCGACCCGAGGGCGCTCATCATCATGGGGGTGCGAAGCACAACCACAACGTCACCGCCAGGCCAGTAAGGCGTTAATAGGGCACAGCCTTAAGTCAGGCCCAGCGGCATCTATGCTAATACCCGGGAGGACAACAGTTTGTGAGCTTGTGCGCAGTCGGGAACGGACCAGGGCCGGACCAGGGCCAGACCAGGGCCTTGCACAGACAGGATGGTAGCGTTCGCGTAACTTGTGCAACGGGAGGGTGCATTCTCAATTACGAGTAGTCGGTCGCTAAAAATCCCTACGGATTCGAAAAGGGCTTCATGGTTTGCGTCGCCTCAATTGCCATGAGGTGTTGCGGATCAGGGCCTTGGCAAAACGAAGAGGCGTACATGACATGGAGGAGAATTAGGATCGGAAATGGTTCTGGGCACGGCATGTTTCGTACCGTCCCGCAAACCCGACACCAGACACAGACCCCGTCCAACGCCCTGCAGCGGCGACGCGCGAGGCCGGCCGCTTCGGGAGCCTCCTGGCTAGGTGATGGGTTGTCCAGTCGGCAGATGCTGATGGAGTCCATCGTCCAGCCACAATTTCGAAATGCGTTTCCAGACTGCCGACGGGCGATGCAAGTATGTCTCATTCGTCGACAAAGACGCGCGGCCAGCCACTCTCCGAGGTACTGACCACCCAAGGACATGATGCCGCCTATTAGGTATGCTGCAAGAAAAACGAGAGTTGACGAGTCAAGTCGGTCATGGCGCTAGACCTGGCTGTGCTCTTGAAGCTCCATCTCTCGTCCCGCAACTGCGAGGTAACTCGGCCTCTGGTCCGCCAACGTATACCTATTGGAGCCGAGACTCGTTGGATTGTGTCGCGCCATGACTGTGTCAAAATTTGCTGCTTAGACACGACTGATGTCATGCACAATAATGGGTACACAGGGCAGCGTGTTGGCTCAGGCTGTGCTACCCACGATGGTCTGCCCTCCATGGCTTGCCGAAGGACATGAGAGACATGAGGCGCCGGGTATAAAGAATGAGAGCCTTTATGTCGCAGCTTGTCGAGGAATCATCTCGGCAGGCGCTCTTTCCCACAGGTCTGGAGCAGTGGACACGCGACGGAAACTGCCAAAAGTCATCCAAACTCATGTCCTTTTAGTTCCCTCTCTCAACGACAACATACCGCCTGCCATGCGCTACTTCTGCGAGGCTGCGGCAGTCCTTGCTCTCGGTTCGTGGCCCTCAAGCCAGACGAAGTGAAACGCGACATGTGTCAAGCTTGCGTCACACTAACGCAGACCAGGTCTCTTGGGAACTGGCCACGCCTTGAAAGCAACCATACTCGCAGACACCAACCGCGACGGCAAGGTGGACGTGGCGGGCGATACCGACATCGCCGGCAAATGCCCCTGGACTGACCAGAGGGGCGCGCTCTTCCTCGCCAACATTGGAGACACGGACCAGCGGTGCTCGGTCCATATCAACGATTCGACGGCCGACGGCGAGATCGACAAGTGCCACGATGCCTCCGATAACGTGCAGCGTAACCCCAAGTACCTCGCCCCGCTGAGGACCGTTCCCGTTTCGGAGCTCAGCAACGTGGCTACGGGGAGCATCTCCGTCTCCGGGGCCGGGGCCGCCGAGCGTGTGCGAATCTTCCGCAAGCAGGACGATGGCTGGGTCCATGTGGATTCCAACTACACCTTCCCTGCCCGGGACCTCAAGGCAGGCCTCGATCTTGGCATCGACGCCCGCGATGTTCGACGCCCCGGCGTGTGGGATGGCAGAGTCACGGTCCAGTTCAGCATCCGCGACGGCGAGCAGACGGCCAACGACTCGGTGGCCCTCCGCGTTGCCCCGGTCCTGACGCACCACCATCTCCAGCTCGCCAGCCAGGTGCTTGTAGTTGGCTCCCGCGCCAGGGACCCGCAGTCCAAGTTCGTGCAAGACTTGCGGGCTAACGTCAAGAAGGCTGGAATCACGAAGCCGGTTTTCCAGTTGGACCCGGTGTTCCAGTTCTACGGTGACGACATCTGGGCGCAGGATTTCTTCGAGCCCGGCTATACGAGCATTCCTGGGCCCGAGGGCCCCATTATGCTGCGTGTCATGATCCGGTCTACCCAGAGCGACCGCCGAGCCGGACGGCAGGTCTTCTCAAAACTTCGATCCGACACCGTTGGAGCCGTCCAGTACCTCAAAGAGGGCTATGGCGCGACCATGGAATCTACAGGAAACTTGGAGACTATCCCGCCGCACACACACAATGGCAAGTCGTATCCGGCGGGCCGCACCGTCATGGGGTCAATTGACGGGACTCGGCCATACATGGTCAACTTCCTCAACGCCCAGGAGGTGCAAGCCACCGTGGAGATTGACACCACCTGGCTCATGGTCGGACACGTCGACGAATTCATGCAGTTCCTTCCGGCCGAGAATCCGCGCGGCTGGGTCATGGTGGTCTGTGACCCAATCGCAGGTCTCGAGATCCTCAAAAAAGCCAAGGCGGCCGGTCTCGGCAGCACCAAGGCGCTGTCTCGCCCCAGCTTCCCTACTGACGTCGCTGCTGAGCGCGGCGGGTGCCTGCCCGGCGACACCATCGACGATGTGCTCAACAGGGGCAACCTCACGAGTAACTTCACCAGCATCCAGACCTACACCGCCGAGAAAATCCGGATGAATATCAACATCATCAAGCGGGAGACTGGCATCGGGGACGATGAGGTGATCCGCGTCCCGGCCCTCTTTTACACTGCGGACTTGGACTGCCCAAGAAATAAAAGCAAGACGGCGAACGCCGACCTGGGCAATAAGGACATTATTGTCCAGGCCGGAGGCTCCAATGGCAGGGCCAAGATGATGCGTCGCCGAAAACGCGGTACCGAGACGGTTGAAGTGTCGGCCTTTTACCCTGGCACGGTCAACGGCGTCGTCCTCAGCAACACCCAAGTGTTGGCTCCGAACCCGTGGGGCCCCGTCGTCAACGGCAAGGACATCATCGCCGAGGCTGTTTCTGAGGCGTACCGAAGGGTCAACTACACCGTCGTCTACCAAGACGACTGGTTCTCGCACCACACGGAAGGGGGCGAGGTGCACTGCGGCACCAACACAATCCGTGACCCTAGTACACCGTGGTGGTAGACGCCGGCGGTGACATGTGGGCTTTCAAGCCTTTCCAAGTATATCCTTGTTCCTATAAATTAAGAGGATACTATTTGCACAGCCGAAGGTCACTATTTGCACAGCGTTCCATTTTCTACCCCATGTCCTGCGCCAAACGCGCCAAATGCATCATGTTACAGTAGCCGCCCAGGCACGCCCTCGCCCTCGCCCTCGCCCCTTGGCTCCGTTGCCTCTTGTTGCTCGCGAGCCTGCCGCCGCTGCATGTCGATCTCGAATTGGGAGAGGTCACGCCGGGCGCTCGGGTAAGGGCTCTCGTGCCGTTGTGTGCGCTGGGTGGTATTGAACTCGGCATGGTCGTCGGCATGGGACCCAGGGCGCCACGCCCCGCCACCAAATTTTAGTGCGTGCGCATGTGCAAAGCAGACTACGAATGAGCCGCAATGCGCCGGTCGCATCAATCAGGCACATCAATCTCGTCTGGTCCTTCGTACGCCCTATTGTGAGGCATCTTGTGCCTCTTAATCACTAAAATTTGGTGGCGGGGCGAAATTGGAAGTCTATGCAAATAAACCACTATTAGAGGCACATGATGTAGCACGTGATTTGTAACTGTGCAGACTGCGTCCACAAACTTCGCAACATGCCTCACTTGACAAGCCCGCGTCTCTCTTCACGTTTCCAGCTCCTGCATCTGAACCATCGGGGTTTCCACACTAGACCGTTTTACCACTCGAGAACCCACGTCTCAGCATCTGAAACAGTGGTCATTCGAATTTGATGGCCTTGGTAACTTTCGCGGCGGCTACGCTCCCGAGCGTACCGCTTGACTTGCTCGGCAACCGCAGCCGAATTTTAGAGCATGCTTATTGACCTTGGAGGTAAATGTACCTCCACAGCTATTCCAACTCCACAAGGAAGCTCGGAGGTATATCTATCTACGCTAATACCACGGGTCTTGTTGACGGGCGTATGCTTCATAATGGGAGTAGTATAGTGATTCAAAACGGCGAGGTTCTGGCATAAGGTAGCCAATTCTCCCTTGCGCCCGTCGAGGTTACTACCGCTATGGTCGATATCGAGAAAGTCCGGAGCTACCGCAGTAGCATCAGTCGAAACGTCCAACCTGCTCGGCAGCCGGACTTCCCTCGTGTCGAATGCGATCTCGTCTTATCTCGTCCGGTCAAAGATATCTAGCTATGTAACCAACCAGAGAGATTTCTCCAACGATCGAGCTCCGAATCTTGAACCCTATGGAAGAGATCCACATAGCTACGGCCGTCTACCTATGGCAGTACTTGGCGAGAATAAACTTGGCCGGTTTTTCTTAGCATTGTTAGGTGGCCTTGACAGCTCAACCGTCGCGCTATTCGTCTATGGAATGGCTCGGCTTGTATTGCCGTCTATTAGCCGCGGCGAGGAGACTACACTTCAAGACCTACGACGGGTAATGGGTAACGAGAACTTCACACCTGTAACGCCTCAGGATATCGTATCTCGACTCCTTCACACGTATTACTAGGAATAGTTAATTTCTCGGAGGAGACCGAAGGGAGGGCAAAGAGGCTGGCAGAGACGATCGGGGCCTATCATTCCACATCGCCATCGACGAAACCGTTACTACCTACGAGACGATGGTTAAGAAGAAGCTCAACTTCACGCCAAAATACCACGCTGCAGGGGATTCTGCAGCCGAAAACGTAGCGAGGCAAAACATCCAAGCTCGTAAGCCGAATGGTTATTGCTTACTCGCTTGCTAGCTGTCAAGCACAGCCAGGAATCTTTCGAGGGCAGGATCAGGCAACGTCGACGAGGGAAGCCCCGATGCACGTTGCGTATCCTCTAATGACTACTAACGCTGACTGAATGAGCAGAACCTCCGTGGCTACTTTACTAAATATGCAAGTGCCGAACTCCATAACCGTTGGTTTGCGGCGCCTCGATAGTTGGCTAACAATTTAATAGGATGCCAGCTCAGCAGATATAGCACCACTTGGCAGCATATCAAAGAACGATGCCAAGGATTTTCAACGCTGGGCCCGAGAGAAATGGGATCTCCCGATTCTGACCGAATTCATCGGAGCGACGCCAACGGCAGAGCTGCTGCCTCTCTCTGCTGGCGTACAAGACGACGAATCTGAGAACGAAATGGGCCTGACTTAAATAGAACTATCCGTCTTCAGGGTATGTAGTTCCGGGCGGCGCATAGCAAGAAAGCCGGCCCTAGCTAACGCACGACTCAGATCATGAGGAAGGTTGATAAACTCGGACCGTGGTCGGCTTACCTTCGCTTGTTGAGCGAGTGGAAGCATCGCCCTGGCTTCGGGCCCCGGCAGATTGCCGAGAAGGTTTTCAGGTTTTACGGGTCTCATGCCCTCGATCGCCACAAGAGCTGCACCACGACGCCGAGTGTGCACCTCTCCCCCTACGACCCAGACGACAATACGTTTGATCTGCGGCCGTTTTTGTATGTGATCCAGTGGCCGTGACAGTTTGGGAAGATTAGGTCGAATGTCGAGCAGCTGGAGGAGAAGTTGGCAGAGAAGAAGTGAATCCGCTGCGTGAAACAGTTGGATCAGTTTCATGGCACGCAGCAGCGGCAGAATCGGATCGGAACTTGATTACCAGGGGAACTCTCAAGAGCCATCTGTGATGAATGCATCGTGGTATTGTGCTTGAAACTGACGTCTACAAAAACTACCATCGGGGGCTTCATGTACCTATTTTTGGTCGATGGCAACTCTCATTGGGGCACTACAAACCGGCCCCCAAGGCTGTGCCTCGCCGTAGGGCAGCAGCAGCCAGACCACGCACAGCCATGCTCCAAACCAACCATCCCGTCACCCCCTCACCCATTCACATCCACTCGACACAATACCACGGTTAAAACGCATGCTGCGTAAAGACGCGTTCGGTGGCCATGTGGAAGTCGAAACTGCTCGCGAACCGCCCGGCCAGGGCGTCTGCGCTCTCTACGGCCACGGCGGTGACGTCGGCGCCGAGTGCGGCCACGCCCTTTAGCGACAACTCCAGGGCGTCGATTGCGGCTGTTGCGGAGCTGGCTGACTGCCTGGATTTTATGTTTGACGGGGTCAACTATGAAGGTGAAGACGTCTCTCGCGAATAATAGTAGGACCTGGGGTTGTTTGAGCTGACGTGTGCAGAGGAGCCGGGGGACTTGCTGCATCTTCATCTTGAGCGGCTCGGCGAAGAGGCCGCCAGGTACGAGAACTCGCGACTTGCAGACCATGAGGGAGACCGCTGGGATTGGTCTGATAATCCCATTCCGACGTATGGCATGAGCGCTTTGACTGATGGTGTCTCACAGCCCACACGACCTGGCACAGCTGCTCTACGCCGCGTGCCAATGCTCCTGTCTCGTGTACGACCCTCTCGCGCAACCCGGACCAGACTTGACGCCCGTCATGAGCCGGGCCCCGTCCGTGACGGGCACGACAAAAGCCGTCTCCATGTGGAAACTCGAATCGAGAAACACGTTGATCGTGTCCATCAGAGGGACGGCGAGTGCGGCGGATCACATGGTCAACATGAATGCCGAGCCGGATGATGCAAGCAAGGTCTTGGTACGTAATCCCCATTGTCTCTAGTCTCGCATCTGTCTTAGACAGTATCAGGGTCTTCCGTTCCGAATAAACGCCCACAAAGGGTTTCTTTCGTGTGCAAAAGCGCTGTTGCCGTATTTGACAGAGCAGATTACGCGACAGTTGGCAGCGGACTGTGAACTCTCACACGTCATCTTCACGGGCCACTCCGCTGGGGGCTCCGTGTCGTCGCTCCTGTTCCTCCACTTTGCCTACCACTGCCTTTCCAACCGTGAGTCTGCCACCACCCAGTCCTACGACGTCCCTGCTTACCGTGTACAGTGCCGTTGCTCAAGATATCCCTGACGACCTTTGGGTCCGCGCCAGTTACGTCGACGGATGTCACAGCGCTGGCCAGGAAACAGCCCAACGTCGGGTGGATGCTGGCCGTTGTCAACGAGTTTGACATGGTTCCGAGAGCTGACCAGCCGTACATTCGGTCAATCGTCGATTTATACCGCACGAGATATGGCCTACCGTGTCGATCGACAGGCGTAGGCAGCCAAAATTCCACTCCATCTGAAAATCGCGACTCAGCGGCGGAGATGACGGTTGTTGATGCTGGCCTGTGTTGGACGCTTCCAGAGCCATCGTATCAAGTGGTCGGGGATGTGATACTGTCAAGGAAAGCCCTACGGGCTACGAATCTCAGTGGCGACGGTGCGTCCAGCTTTACGGCTCCTCAACTCTCGTCTCTCACGTTCATGAGAGTTTCCCATGATGCCTTTCACAACCTCGTCTTCTGCGACGTGGGCGTCCACAAGCGGCGGGCATACCTGGAGCGAATGAGACTCCTAGCCACGGGAAGCACAAGCGCAGCGAGCATACTCTCCGACTCGGAGACGCTCTATACAATGGGGAGCCGCGCCGCAACTGGCGACTCAGGAACACGAGCAAAGGTGTGAATATACATACAACTCATGAGACCCCCTTCAGTCGTATCAACTCCGCAAAGGAAGCGGCTTCTTTGCCCTCCTCGCCACCTCGACGGCCCTGTAATACGTAACCTCCTCCCGCGCCCTCCTCGCCACCGCGCCCATGTCCACCTCGCCAGCATCAAGCCGCGCCGCGTCCTCGAGCGCCGACAGCAGCGCCTCGCAGTCCCAGCAGCCGCACAGGCGGTACTGCCGGCCAAAGTGCACCTGGAACAGCCTCTGCGAGAGGTCGAAGCCCGTGCCGAGCTGCTCCTTGACGATGGTGTCGTCGTGGTTGACGAAGCGGCCGACGATGGCCCTCATGCCGCGCGCGTAGAAGGCGGCGGCGCACTGGTGCGTGTGCCACACGAGGTCGATGTCGAGCGTCGGCACGATGGTCGTGCCGTCGTAGAGGCGCAGCAGGTCGAGGAACTTGCCGTAGCGGTCGACGCCGCGGCGGATGGTGCCCTCGAGGGCCGGGCTGCGGATCCACATGTGTGCGTTCATCTTGTCGACGAACTCGGCCTGGCGCTCGACGGCATCGCGGAGCGCGACGGCGAGCTTGGCGTCGACGCTCCGGAACAGGGTGGTGTACTTGGCTGGGATAAGCTCGCCGGTCGAGGCCGCAGAGACGACCGCGTCCAGGCTGTTCTCGTCGGCAGAGAGGACGAACCTCGTGAGACCAAGGGCCCTCGGGTCGTCCTGCTTCATCCACGACGAGAACTGGTCAAACAGGTCGGCGGGCACCCCGACATTCGCTTCAAACTGCGCTTCCGCCACAGAGCCCAGCCCAAACGTCCACTCTCTGCTGCCGATTGCGTCGTGGATGGCCTTCCAGGGCATGCGTATCTTGTACAGGAGCCCGTCCTTGCACGTCTGGCTGAAGAGGCGCGGGTTCAGCATAAACGAGTGCCACACCATGATGACGTCCAGCGGCGGGACGTGAACCAAGACGTAGCCGTCGTCCGTCTCGACGGCCATCCTATCCGGCCGCCTCTCCAGGACCCTCCGCCAGGCGAGGAAGCGCACCGCCGCAAACTCGACAAACTTGGACCACTTCTTCTGCCGGCGGCTCCAGAGCGTGCCATCCTTGAGCGTCTTGCGGTCCCCGTGGTGGCCGACCTTTTCCTCGCGGTTCGGCGCAATGCCCATGGCCCTGTCGATGTCCTCGGAGACGAGGATCTTCTGCCGCAGGACGTAGAGCACCTCGAGCAGCTGCAGGTGCGCCGCGCAGGCCGCGACGGTGGGCAGCCGGTGGGCGTCGCCGCGCGGGTGCCATGTGTGCTGGTCGAAGTCGAAGACGCCGGGCGAGGGGATCGCGAGCTCTTCTTCGCGGGTCCTGGCGGTGCGGTACGAGGTGCTGACGGCGTGGGAGAGGGTGTGGATGGTGGCCTTGCCGTGCTGGTGGAGGGCTGCTTTGCACAGCTTGGATTCGAGGGCCATGGTGGGCGTTGGAGTTGAGGGTGCTTAGACGATGTCGGGAATGTGCCCTCGCCGTTTGCTGCATCAGGAGCGTCATTCTCGCAAGCACAGACGGAGCTGGTTACTTCTGGGCAGCCCCCGGTTGTACGACGTGCGGAGTACGGATCTGGCGGCACCTGGTGAGGCATGACGGCGAGCTGAGCTGCATGAGGTGCGAAGCCGCAGACAGGCATCCATCCTCGTGGCCAGGCTGAATCAATAGCGCGTTTCTCCTGCACGATGCCGCGTGAGAATTGCCGCCCGGGAGCTGAGCCTCAGCTCTGCGCCTGGGGCAGCGGCAGGATTCCGCGATGGCCCAAGCCAGAGGACGCCTTGCAGCCTAGCATGTCCCGGCTCCCGACTACTCCGTACCTACGGTTGGGACAGACTTCAAATCCACGTCGAGTCTACTCCGTACTGACGTTGGGTTTACACGGAACATGGCAGTTGTGCACAGACAAGGACAGCGGTAGCCATGGACGCCTCAACCAGCAAATCGATCCTCGTCGCCGTCGGCGTCATCTCCGGCCTCGAGCTCTTCGTCACGCTCGTCAGCATCCTCAAAAAGACGTCCCGACCGGGGGGAGCCCTGCGCTGGTGCGCCGTGGTCCCGTTTGGCATCTACGGCGGCATCGCGATCCAAGCCGCCTTCAAACGCAGATACGACGAGCGTGGCGAGGTATCCAAGCAAGGGGCCGTCTGGCTCGGCCAGGCCTTGCACGGCGTCGTCGTCAGTCCCAGCCCGGTCCAAGACGAAGCACGGCAGCTAATGTGTAACGGGCAGGGCATCGCGTTGGCTGCATGGGGACTCGTGAGCGGCATCGTCTTCCAGCGCTCGAAAAAGGGCCACTGGCCGTACACGTTCAAGTGGGAGGACGGGCGCCGATCGAGCGCCGGCTTCTACCTCGCCGTCGTGGACGCCTGCTTCTTTGTCTGCGTCGCCATCGCCGTCGGCTGCGGTTCTTCCTTTACGCCGTGGCATTTTAACCAATGCGACAGCTACGGCATCTACAACTCGTGGCCCATCACCGATGCCGGCCGGGCGGGCGAATGTCAGCGCATGCTGACGATTCAGATCGTGGCCGTTCTCGCCCTGCAAGTGGAATGCCTCCCGTCAACACCGACATCCAGCTAACGTCGCTGCAACCAGGCTCATAGTAGCATGCCAGATCATCCTGACCCTTCCCCTGCTCGCGCCGCCGGCCCCCATCCGGGCCCAGCTCTTCTTCATCGCCCGCGCGCTGCGCTTCCGCCGCCGGACGCACAAGCGCGACGCCGCCTGGCGCGACCTGGAAAAGGCAGCGCTGCACGACGCCCTCCGCGACGACAAGGCGTCTCTGGTGGCCATGTTCAGAGAGGATGCCATAGCGACGTCGTTGGCGAACCACCTGCACTTTGACGACATCGCCAACGTCTCGCGGACGTCGCGGACGATGCGCGGCGCCGTCTTTCGCCCCTCGCCGGGGCACGCGGAGCAGCGCTTCGACATGATTTGCGAGAGCGCTTGCATGGACGGCGCCGAGAAGAGCGAATGCTGGGCCTGTGCCAGGGTCGTGTGCGATGTGAGCACAATCCCCCCTCTGCCCTCCATCCCCGACCTGTATAGCTGACGACAACAGCGCTGCAGAGTCGAGCGCAGCAGGCTCGCCCGCCCCCGGACCGAGGACCACCTCGCGCACTGCTTCGCCCTCTGCACAAAATGCTACATCGTCCAGCCCGGCGCGCGCCCGGCGCCCTTCTCCGCGACCTGGAACCCGCGCGACCTGTCCGTCCAGCACAGCGCGTGCTCGGGCGCAGCTGCGCCGATGGAGGAGCCGGTGCACGTGTGCCGGTCGTGCGCGCGGCTCGGCGACGCGGGCGTTGTGCTCGTGCGGGAGGGCAGGGACGAGGTGAGCATGCGGCGGGCGCTGAGCAGGAGGGTGAGGTGTAAGAGGTGTGAGAGGGCGCTGCCAAAGGGCAAGCGGAGGTGGTGGATTTGCAACAAGGGGCTTCATGAGTGTCACTGGGCGGGACACGAGGCCATCTGATGGCGGCTGGTCTAGGGAGAGAATCAGATGTAACATGTTCACTCGGATACGGATCATGGCAGCGAGGCGTTGGCTAGGATACAGAATCATCCCGTGGCAGTAACTCTAGAGATATGCAGCTCGTATAAGACGGGAACTCGACACATCATCCTCCACAGCCTCCACATCCGCCGCAACCACCACCGCAACCGCCACCACCACCACAACCACTACCACAACTACTCGCACACCCCGAGCCGCACGCATCCTGCCCCGACGCCTGACACCCAGCCGCACACCCATGCGCAAAGACGCCGCACCCAAAC
>PKSG01000047.1:37814-72671 GCA_002916505.1 Tolypocladium paradoxum | reverse complement strand
GCGGAGGCTGTGACGGACACTCCGGCGGAGGCTGTGACGGAGACTGACGGAGACTCCGGCGGAGACTTTGACGGAGCCTCCGGCGGAGACTTTGACGGAGGCTTTGGAGTTGCACTCTAGGGCTGCCTAGAAAGGCTAGCAGTAGCAGTAATGCTTTCAACTGAGACATGTCCTGTCGACGAAAATAGCATCTAATGATTCTAATCTACTGGAGACGCTGCGAGTAATGGCCGACATGTTGCCACATACGCGCTGTTCCAACGCCATGACCAGCGGCCGATGCATGGCCTGGAGAAATCACATACTCCTTGAGGCGACGGACCGTGTTTCGCCGTATTGACCGGCGTCAAAGCATTGAGCATCGACACTCGACGCGACACGCCTCCAGAGTCCACAGTCCAGAGTCCACAAGCTCGACAACGGCGCAATTACGGCTGACGGTTGGCTGGGCGTCGGCGGAGCCAAGTGTCAATGAGTCAATGCCGTGGCTCATGCGCATGCAGGTTCGTCTGGTCCCTGCCGTCAATTGCAGCAGTGACACGCAACCCTCTGGGGGGGAAGCTCTGCTGAACTGCAGATTGCCCGTGACGTCTTCGTGGCTCAGAAAACGGCAGCCGTTTCGAAAGTCGCTGCCCGCTTGGTGTTGACGCGCGAGGTGCCGCAGCCGCCGTCGCAGGATCTGGCGCTGTTGTCGCAGACGCCCCCTCTGGGCACCCCTTGGTCCCAAGTTCCCAATCCTCGACGAATAGCATCCGGCTGAGGCGCCCGACGCCGACCTCTATGTTCGGCGTCTGAGCCGGGAACGCGAAGCCAAATTTGGAGCCAAGTCTGGAGCCAAGTTTCGGGCCTGGGGCCGTCCCATGTCCCGTGGCATGATGTGTCGCAGCGAGTCTGGGCCTCGAGGTCGAGAGCCTGGGGATCGTCTTTGCTTCTGGGAGCATCTACGCAGATAAAAGACGGCTCGTGGCCCTCGCTATGCTGAGATTTAGACACCAGCCCAAGCCGCTTTCATTCCTCCATCCTTCGTTCAAGAAGCACACACGAGTTCACGACCTGGCGTCGATTCTCTTCGCTTGAACACACCGTCCTGCTCTCTACCAGACGTCACTGCTCGGCATTAGCTTTTCTCGCTCTTTCAACTAGGCGCTCCCTCGACACCTTCAAAATGGTTCGCACTGCTGTTGTTACTCTTCTGGCTTGCAAGTGCCCGTGGGTCTGCTAGTTGCCGCCGAGCCGTCTAACATGGTCTATATACAGTTGCCTTGACCGTCTACGCTGCCGTAGCCGATCCCGTACTCGACAAGAACATAGGCAACAACGCGAACCAGCAATTCGTCACTGGCGGATGCGCAAGCGACAAGGACTGCCAAGCAAAATGCTGTACTAAGGGGGACGACAACAAGGGCGTCTGCAGGAACAAAGGCGCCCTGGACGGCAAGACGACATGCGGCTTCGTCGACCTCAGCGCCAAAGCTGCCGGCGCCGGTAAGCCCGGTCAGAAGGCTGCTCAGGGAACTGCTGGAAACGCCAACGGCCAGAACAGGCAGAACGGCTACCAGAACGGCCAGAACGGCCAGAACGGCAACTAAGGAAACGGTGGAGACGGTGGTGGAAACGATGACGAAGGCGACGATGAGAACTAGGCGATTCGGTACAACGGGGATCCGGGAGATGTACAGCTTTGCAAAGCAATGCGAGGCCGAGAGGTTGTGCAGTGCTCCAAGGGTCATGTTTGATCAAGGATTGTTGATGGAGTCAGCTGAGCCTTGACCGTGAGCAGGGTATCTGATGCATACAAAAGTGAGACTATAAAGCTCGGGCAATGGATTATCATGCTCTGCACTTTCATGGGGGTGTCATTTGAAAACCCCGCGAAGCCCGAGGCCAATGACTCCGCAGACGCAGGAGCCGACAGCCAGCACAGCCATCCTGGATCGTTCAGAAGGCTCCAGAGGCACGGCAACTTGCAAGCGCACGTACGCTGAGGAAACCCCCTTCCGGCAGACAAGGTAGATATCCGCCGCTCAAACACACATGGCACGTAGTAAGCGAGGCCGACGGCCAGGTCTCGAGAGCCGATGGGCCCCGAGAAGCCGGTTATGCTGGCGCGGCCGGTAGTCAGTCTGGCTGTCGCTGGAGGCAGTGGTGCCGACGAGCCCGGCTGTCCGACGAGGGGCGCGGATGGCGGCTGTGCCGAGCGTGGGCCAGGAGAAGGCGACGCCGAGCCCCAGTTTCCTACGAGTACGAAGTACGAATAGGGGCCGAGGCGATTGCGTAAGCGGCAGTTTCACCAGAGGCAACTGGATGCTCGTGAAGGAAGCTCTTCGGAGATCCAACAGAGTCACGTCGCTTCGTTGTCCTGGGTGAATTCTTCAGCGGAATCTCGGTCGCATACAATGTACGCGGCCTGTCGAGCCGACATGGACTCCGCACGAGCCCACCGTCTCCGGGACGCCATTGATTGCATTGGGAGCGCCGGAGCCGAAAGTGACAAGCCAAAGCTCAGGTGAGTGCTCCCGCGTTAGCGTGCCAAGCCGCGGCCCGTCCCGCTAGGGCCACTAAATGTGTCAACGGTCAAGCTTTAGCCCAGATAAGGTACGAAGTACTTCGTAGTCGACAGTGCAGTCACAGCTCCGGGGCCAGTTGCTGTCGAGTCTGGTCCAGGCTGGGTCTGACCGCTGGCTCGTGGCGCCCCCCGCCCAAATCCATATTCATGTTCGTAGGAATACAGCACTATTCGGCATGAGACGGAAATGGCGGTTACCTCGGCTGTTGCCCCGCGCTCTGCCCCGCCGTGCGTTCGAAGTACTTGCTCCGTCGTCACCGAGCAGTGACGCTGTCTCATCCAAGTTCTACAGGGCCCCTGTTTGGGTAGCCGGGCATCTCCGCAGGATGCAGCTGGCAGCCACAGGAAGACGACGTTGGATGAATCCAGGTCCCTGCCGTACGTTTGCACGAGCCAGTCAAACTTTGTGTCCGGGCCGTTGGTGGTTTCTGCAGTACGCTGATTGTGAGGACAGGGACGACGGTGTCCGCGAGCATGCATCTGCCAACCTCACGGTAGATGATGGGGCCCAGCTTGGCAGAGGCCTGGGTCAGCGACTGTTGCCACAGCGCGATGGTGTAAGTGGTGAACTCGTCTTGTACCGCACCTCCCGCACTTCGCCGTCCTTCCAGGAGACCCCCCTGCCATCCCCGGGCGACAAGAATTCGGAGGCGACGGCCGGGATTGCTGAGGGAAACAGGACAGCGCGGGCGTGCATGGCTGCGAGCTGCCATGCAGCCCGTCTTTGTCTGCGGCGACCTCTCGCATCTCAAGCACCCAGTGCAGGGATGGTGTGCATGGGGCATAAAGCTTGGCGTCCGCCTTCAACCTTGCATGATGGATTGCTCCCGTGGGCCGTTGCGGAGTACTCGGTACATACGGGGCTGTTCCAGCACCATCGCCCCGTCGGCCCCCACAGGGACTCCAGCAACATACGGGACAACGGCGACGGATTCAGGAGGGAGGGCTACACCGACACGGTGCGATGGAGCGTGAGGCTGAATGCAAACGAGCTGATGAATGGGGGCACGGATTTCAAAGACCAGTTCCCCGACGGCAGGTGAAGCGAGGCAGCAAGAGCCTTTGTGTTCCACGCGTCTTGGACGGAGCAACGCGCCATGGCGGCTCGCATGTCTCGCCGCGTGGGCTGTGGACGCGGCTCGTACGTAGCGAGTTTGCTCATCGTCGACGCCATGCGCCACGCCCATGCAGTTCTCGGCGCGAGTGTCGCCATGTGGAACAAGCAACCAAGGTCCAACAGGACAATACATCAGCGCGACAAACCGTAGCTGTCCGGACCGTGCAATCGGTAGCATGATTGTTGGTTTGCGTCCTGAATCGTTGCAAGTCGCCACAGGGGTGCGAGTCGCGGCGTGCACCAACGGAGCCTCTTGATGTGCGGTTCTGCGCCAGAACCGGGGCCACGGCCATCGTCGGCTCCACGGGACCCCTACCAAGTCGGGGTCTTCAGGACACTTCACTTCACTACATTCCGTTGATGATCTCCACTTGGCTGTGCAGTCGCACCGAGCACCAAGTAAGCTTTGCATCATGGGCCACAATCCGCTCACTTGCGCAGCGCCGCAGTTCCCAAACAGAGCAAACACCGGACCCCGAAAACTGAGACGCATCTGCCCGCCGATGCTGTGTCTGCCCGGAAACTGTAGCGACGGCGTGCCGCTGCCAGTGCCCCTCCACTACCATTGCCGTTTCCGCTGCTGCCTCCATTTCCACTCCGCTTCCGCCGTTGGTGTCCAAACAGGAGCCGGAGCCGGAGCCGGAGCCGGAGCGGGCCCCGGCCCCGGCCCTAGTTGTGGAGCCCCTCCGGAGCTGCTTCCCCACCCCCTCCGCCCATCAACCAGATCCATTGCCGGATCCTCAAGACTGCAACCTCATGCATGGGAACGGCTGCTTGAATTGCAGGCTGGCTAAGTAACAGTAGAATTGAATGATCGAATCTTGTTCAACGCTACGGTCGCTCATGAAACGCCCGCTATCCAACACAGCCAACGTTCAACAGCAGCTTCGTCAGTATGGCAGGCCGTCGCTGTTTACCGCAACAGCAGGTCCCCTCTGTCGCCTACGCAGACACCTCCGAAGGCTCTCCTTTGACCATTTCGTTCGACCCCTTGCCGTGGCCCTCAGCATCTCAAACATGTCCTCAACATAGACGGACACAAGCTCATCATGTGGTAGACGAGCTTCCACACCGTCCCAGTTCTGCCACGACATGAGGGTGACTCTCCAAATGACCTGAGCGAGCTGCCCATGGGTCGCCGGGTCCAAGGATTGCCGCTTCCCTGTGGCAGCATAAAACTTGCGCACAGCGCCGAGGCACACCGCCCAGCAAGGCGAGCCAAACACAGGTGCTAGATCCCCGCGTTGCGCCTCAGGGGATGCGGCATTGGCGATGGCTCGATTTAGCAGCGCCACCAGACCATTCTCGATAAGCTTCCGCTCGCGCAGCCGGTCGTACACTTCAGAATCAACCATCGGAGGGGTGAATTGTGTCCCGAGGATTTGGCGCCGCCACTCCGCAGTTGCCATTTCATCCCGGGGGAGGCCTGGATGGTTCTGCGTGACGACTTGGAAATCACGCAGAAAGAGGCGGGCTTGTGCAAAGCGATTCAGGGTCCGCCTCCATTCCCTGGCGGAGGACCCACACTGGCGCCTGAACAGCTTGATATGGCGGCGACGCAACGCAACTTGCGCAAGCGTCCGGATAAAGTCATTGTCGTGCACGACATTGAGCCGTCCGCAGAAAGTCGGCACGCTGATGTAGGCTAAAAAAAGGTCATATGTCCTTCGCAGCATGCGGTACGACAGGGAGCCGTACACGTAGAGGAGGTGAAAGAAGTGTTGCCCTATTTCTCCGTCTTCGCGGCGGCACAGTGGTCGTATTTGCCGGCCATAACCCATTATCTTCCTGAGACACTTCCAGTCATCTTGTATAGACGGCAGGGCGTTCAGGACCTCATATAATTCGCCTCCTCGGTGCCTCTCAGCGTCGTGAACGGTCAACGGCGGGAACGGCGGGGTCGAATCGCAGAGGTCTCCCTGGTGGCTTATGCTCGTACCGGGGTGTGGTACCCGGAGAGGTGGGAATGAAGCAACATCGTGGCCGCTCATGGTGGGAGCGGTGACGTCCCGGCTGACACTAGACACGCCGGATGCCTCGTCAGTATGCCTTGATTCGGCTCCATGACATGGTCTCGGACTTACGTCGACGATCTTGGGTAGATTGAGGACACCGAGCAAGGTTGGGCCTTGAAATATTTCTGCGTCCACTGCCCTCAAGAGCGAGCGACTGGCACAAGTCCTGGTAGTCGCTCGAGGTGCCGAACCTGGGTAGATAGCTTCCTCAAAGGACGAGACAATGGTCGGTACTGAGGACAGGCGGATACAAAGCCATTCGCTGCTCCGTGCTAGGTATGTTGGATATGAACAAAGCCAAAGTTTGCAACACACGCCAAACCTAGGCACTTTCCGTGGCGTCAGGCATTGTTCGGCGACAAAGGGAGAAGTATCTGAAGTCCCAGCTTGCGTGGCATGGCTGCGCATCACAGAGGACGCCTGCCCAGATGGATTGCTGATGGCGACGGTCCAACTGAGCAAGCGATGACAAGTTTGGCAAGGGAGTCGCGCCGGGGATATTCGGACTCGGTGATGGCAAGCCAATGCACCAAGATAGGTAGGTGCCGCCTTGCTGCTTGGTTGCTTGCCCATCGTGAATGAAATGGACCCTCGTGCACGAGGCCGATGGCGCTCGAAGCATGCGCTCAAGGAGTTTGGTGCTGTAGGAAATTTGGTGCTGTACGAAACTGGCAGTGTGCGTGACGGATGGGCCGTTCATGGCGCTGGCGGCTGCGGGTTGTTGCCGACAGTCTTGTACATCTCGCGCAGCTCAAACTCGTCGTGCCCTCCCTCTGGTATCTCCCCCACAACCCTCGCTGGCTGGCCCGCGACAATGGAGAAGCTGGGTATCACCATGCCCGACGGTACGATGGTGCCGTCCAGGACCTTGACGTAATCCCTGATGATGGCAAACTCGTTGATGGTGCAGCCTTGGCCGATGTGCACGTGGTTCCCGACGGTGGCGGCCTGCACGACGCTCCCCTGGCCGACAAAGACGTGGTCCCCGAGCCGCAGCGGCATGTACGTAAAGACGCCCTTGTGCATTCGGGCGGGCGGGCGCAGCAGGGCGCCCCTGGCGAGGAAGCAGTATCGGCCGATGGCAACCGAGGTGGTGCTCGCGGGGGCAGCAGAGCCGCTGGACGACGACGACGGGGCCGTGCGGACGAGGTCGCCCCGGATCATGACTTCGGGTTGAATCACCGTCTTGCCGCCGAGCATGATGTTCTGCGTTCCAACGAGGCCGGCCTTGCGGGCGATCTTGTTGCCCGTGTCCTAGGATTCGGTCAGCAGGTCAGCAGGGACAGCAGAGTGGGCAGGTTTCGGCGGCACGCACGGTCTCGATGTACTCTCCCTTGGCCGGACGACGCGACATTTTGAGAATCGGCTGGCAATCAGCTGAAGACGAGGTCTGGTTGTCGATGGCGGATGGAGATGGAGTCTGGGACCTGGGGACAATTGGCGGGGCAGGGCTCGGAGCTTGGGCCCCCTCGAGCGCCTGTCTACCCTGGAGTCACGAACTTCGCATCAGCTCAGCAACATGGCGCTGCTCATACACGGCGTCACTGGCAGCTGGCAGTGATTCGGTGTCGGACCAGCAAAACCCCTTGGCCTGCCCCCTGCCGTCACGGTGCAGATGCTAGATCTGCGACACTCATGGAGTCTTGGATGTGCATCCAGCCCAGGGGCCGGTGCGCTGGACCGCGCCCCGCCTGAAACGGTGCTCTGCAGGAGTCAACGTCAAACGAAACCAAACATCAGGCTTGGGTATTGTGACGAAGGGATCAAAGGCGTCAAAGGCTGGGAGGACTGCGGCGATGTTTGCTCAACGGTGGTTGAGACGCTGCCTGCGTCGAGGTCGGGAAGACGTCGCCATGGGCCATTGGCCTTGATACCTCCACCCGTGCGCGGGGACAGCTCCGCACCGCTGCAACCAACATCCATCCTCAGTGTCCGAGCACCGTATCTGTAAGGCTCCCGAAAAATGACGCGTCGTTCCTCAAAGGCCTGGAATCAGTGATCCTACGAAGTACGGTGCTTCGCCTCCGGCCCCGGGCTGAAGGAGGTGGCTTGCTCGGGATCTCCCCGCCTCCGAGCCAACCACGCATCGTCGCCACGCAAGAACCAACGGTTCTCTCGTCAGACAGTTGCCCGTTTCAGGGCAATCTCTCCAGAGCTCCGTGCCCGGCTTCACGTTGACATTGGCGTGGTCAGCCTTGTCCATCTGGCACGCCGGTTGAGAAGCTGCAGGCGCTCGCCCGCCTCTCTCCGAGTCTCTGGACGAGATGAAACTGCTCTGTCGGCCGAGATCCAGCAACGGCCGTGGCCGTATCCAAACCGAAGGCGCCGTTTGACGAAGATGCATGCCACAAACCATGACCTCCGCCGCGTTTATCGACTTCGGTCAATCAAGGCTCTGCCATCCTCCGCTAATGCGGCCTTCAGCTCGTCACTGTCCCACCACCAGCCATCGTGGCCCAAACATAGAGCTGATGGACCTTCAGCTTAAGCGCGCCTAACGGCAGCTCCACTTGGCGCTCGCGACTGGGGTTCCCGCCTGGCCGTCTCAGTTGTGGCTAGGTCGTTTGCCGGTGTCGAAACAGCCGTGGAAATCTCCCGTGCATGGCGTTTGCCCTTCCGGGCCTTGATCCAAGCGTTGTTCTGTTGGCAGCGCCGCGAATGCCCTCGCTCGGATCGTTATCCTAGCCGAATCTCCTTGCCGCTTTTGCCCCGTCAACAGGATCTGATATCCCTGCAAGCCTGTGCCCCCGTCCCCACGGGCCACGACCTGGACAGCTCCTGGCCCGAGCTCTCATCAACTCCAACCCCTCAGAGAACCAGCCACCGACGGAGCCTACCGGCTTGGCAGGATAGTCTCTGAGCCGCCGCATCCAGCCAATTCTTCCTGACAGCCACTCCGCGCTCGGCCACTCGTCTCCGGATCGAGTCCCTGCCTGGGACACCTCTTCTCGGGGGGCCAGGGTCTCGTGGGGCGGCCGGCGAGGCCTGCTTCTCGGCCACCCACTCACATGGGCTTGCACACGCAAACCCACAGAGGCCACGCCCTGGTCATGACTTGCAGCCTCCTGTTACAAGGGGCACTAGGCGAGGCGTCCGTTGCTCTCCGCCTACTCTCGCAGGTTGGGCAAGCGCTCGCTCGTGCGATGCTCGGCAATGAGCCATACAAGGGCCATGCCTTCTCACCAGCCATGATCCGAGCTCCTCTTTTGTTCTCCCGCCCAACGACATTTCAATTCACATACGGACTACAAGAAGCTCGAGTGCTCGGTTCCTTTCTCTCTTTCGCATAATGCTCATTTGAACCTGCGCCGGCTGCTTACCATCCCCCGTCGCTTCTGGGAGACTCACCTGCTCGGCCCACGCCACCTCTGCAAGCCGCCACCTCTAAGCGCCGAGGCGGGTACACCACCAATACAACGCCCATCTCCTTGCTATTTCTTGCCATTCTATTCTTGTCGCCGCCTGTCGGCCAGTAATCTTGGCCGGCGTCTCGGATTCTTTGCATATATCAGACTGTCTTTCCCCGTCCACTCTTCAAAGTTTCCATTCCAGTAGAAGATCTACATCCTTATTCTTCAACACCTCAGCCGCAATGCTCACCACGCCCTACTTCCTGCTCGCCGCTGCGGCTCTCACTGCCGCTGCTCCCTCGACGTCCCTAAGCTGCCACGCGACGGGAAAAGGCCCCGTGTTGCCAAAGACTGGCGCTGGTGAGTCCTGCGCAAACTCTATTGAGTCCCTGGTCAAGCATGGCAACTAACATGACGGCTCTCAGGCAACGATCTCCCTGCTCCACCTGCCGGTGTCACCCTGAAGCACATTGCTCTTGGCTTCGGGATTCAAAACTACACGTGTGACCAAGTCGGCGCCACAGCTGCCGCCACCGGAGCTCTCGCCATGCTCTACGACGTCACCAGCCTCTATCCCGGCCAGGGATCCGAGTCGCTCTCCCAACCGAATTTCGGTGCCCTCACCGCCAGGGCCCTCTGGAGCCACGACGTGCCTCTCAACTTCAACAAGTCGACCGAGGGCCGCGTTGACCCCAAGTCTCCCGGTGCCTCGCTCACCGAGCCATTCCCTCCCGACGCGCCGCTTGAGCTCTATGGAATCAAGCCAATGCCCTTCCTCGGCCACCACTTCTTCAACGCCAACGGCGTGCCGACCTTTGTCCTCGACGGCGGCAAAATCTACCTTCCTGCGGCCAAGCTAAACGCCGTGGATGCCCCCAAGGGCGCGAATCCGGGCCCACAGGGCACTGGCGCCGTCGGCTGGCTCTACCTAGGACCCAAGGACAGCACGGCCGTCGGGGCCGAGTACGTCTACCGCGTGCTCACGGCCGGCGGCGTCAGCCACGGATGCGGCAAGGCGGCGGGCCAGGACAGCACGAGCTACGCGGCCATGTACTGGTTCTACGGCTAGTGACGGATTGTCACATCACCCAACAGCCTTACGACCCTGCATACTGGGACACTACGGGTATTGAACCTAGCATACGTATCTTTCCATTCTTGTCCTCACTTTTCTACTCTCTCGGTTTTCCTGGGCCCGAGACGGTGTACATACCACGGAGTGCGCACATGGGGACGGTGGACTAAAAGGGGCCACTATCGCTAAAGGGATCGCGCGGCACGACTGGAGTCACGGGCGTACATAATACAGACATACAATATTGGGGACACGAAGAACCCAAACAACTGCTCGTGCCCACCCTGCTTCCCCGTGAAGAAGTCGCAATTTCGTACCTCTAAGCGCTGCTCGTCCCCTCCGAGCCCACCCGCATCCACCTGCAGACCTGCAGAGCAGACCACGTCACGCACCGTCGCACAACACCGCAGAAACCTGAAGACGACGTCAATATTTGACAGGCTCCAGGGCGGCTGCGAAATGACACTGGCCAGATATGCGGCCGCCTCGTCACCCGACCCATGCCCCCCCCCTTTTCTCTCGCCCGTCCCAGGCGGACGAAGCGGTTGGCTAGCATGCGTTCTCGTACTTCGTGCGAACAGGCAAATTGGGGATAGGCAAAAATAGAAGCATATCAATAACAATAACAAGCGGTTTGTTCGTTTCTCGTCTGGGGGGAATTATGCGGGCTACGTACTCTAGGTCGAGTCTTTTTTAGGTCGTGAATAGAAAGCTTCCAGCCTCTCCTCCTCGTACTCGAATCACTCAACGCTGCCTACCCATCATGTTGACATTTCACCCGCCCATGACCGTCACTCCTGTCGGGGAGTAGCGCCTTTTCGCTTCGAGCTGTGCCAGCCACTCACGGTGGCCGACACGTCGGTCATCCAGGCATCTCACGTCGAGTCCGCGTTGATTATTCATCCTTTCCAAGCTCCTTCGTCTTCGTTAATCCAACACGATCGGACCAGTTACCTCCGCGAAGCATCCAGACCCGCCTGGAGGTCCTGCTCGAGCCCGTTGCCGTGCGGCATGTACTCCTGCGGCCGCGGGTCCTCGGCCGTCCACTGGCCACCCTGCTGCGGCAGAGGCACCTGACCCGCGCCGCCCGGCTGGCCCTGTCCCAGCACGCCCCCCGCGGCCCCGGGCAGCGTCCTCACCGTCTGGCGGAACCGCATCACCGCGTCCAGAATCACCTTGCGCATCTCGCCGACGTCGTCAATGACCTCAAAGTCAAAGTTGAAGGTCGTGGGGCAGTCGGGCTCGTCCGAGGCGTCGTGCCAGATGTGCAGGTACGGGTGCTCAAGGGCCTGTTCGACGCTGATCCGCGACGACGGGTCAAAGGTGAGCATCTTGTCGAGGAGGTCGAGGGCGTCGGGGTTGGCGCTGGGGAAGAGACTGGGGAAGGCCTTTTTGGGCATGAACGGCAGGTTGCGGACGTATTCCTGCGCGCGGGGCGAGCCGATGCGGGCCAGCGTCTCCTCGTTGGGCGTTCCGAGAATATGCAGAATCTGGTTCAGCTGGTCGACGTAGTCGCGGCCCTTGAAGAAGGGTCTGCCGCCGAGCAGCTCGGCCAGGATGCAGCCCACAGACCACACGTCAACTGCAGACATTAGCACCCAGCCTCTCGGCGAGGGAGGCAGAACTTCAAGGGCACGTACTAGCTTTGGTGTAGCTCTGGAAGCTCAGCATAATCTCGGGCGCGCGGTACCATCGCGTGGCCACGTACTCCGTCATGTATCCGGCATTCTCCTCTGGGTCGACCGAGAAGCCACGTGCCAGGCCAAAGTCGCAGATCTTGAGCTCGCAGTCGGCGTTAACGAGCAGGTTGCCGGGCTTCAGGTCGCGGTGCAGGACGTTGGCGGAGTGGATGTATTTGAGGCCGCACAGGATCTGGTAGATGAAGGACTGGAAGTGGGCGTCGGTCAGGGGCTGGCCAGAGCGGATGATGGCCGCCAGGTCGCACTCCATCAGCTCTGTACGTCGTCAGACCGCCTCCTGTGATGGTGTCCGTGTCCAAGCACTCACCCTCGTATAGATATGTCTCGTTAAAGTGGTCTGGTCGCGGAATGTCCATGTCGTACAAGCAGGTAATCTAGAAGCGGCCTGGGTCAGCTCCCCGTCTGCGATGTCTCCATCCGCGAGCACTCACGTTGCGATGGCCGCGAAAGTGCTGCAGCAGCTTGATCTCGCGCAGGGCGCGCTTGGCCAGGATCTTCTTGCTGAAAACATTGGTGACCTTTTTGATGGCGACGCCCTCGTTGGTCTGGTTGTTGACGGCGGCACTGGAGAGGCATCGTCAGCACATCCGTGGCGGGGTAAAGTCTGCCTCAGGTGGGGGACACGAAGAGTCTTGATAGCAGCGATAGCACTCACCAGACAATGCCGTAGGCGCCCTGTCCGAGCTCCTTGGTCACCGTGTAGCGCTCGTCGACGATGAAGTCCTGGTTAAAGACCTTGAAGACCTTGCGTCCCTGGAGGTCGGCCATGATGGGCTGCGCGGGGGAGGTTTGAGCCTTGAGGCAATGCGGATCACCAGCTCGATATCGGCCGCGGCGCGGAAGAGTTCGAGTTCGAGCAGAGAGCTGGATGTGCGAAGCAAAAGAGAGAGCAAGGCGACGGACGAGACGACCCTCGAGACAGGAACAAAGAGCCAGAGGGGCTTGGACGGGCGAGCTCCTGAGTACCTTAACCTAATTATGTATGGTAGGGACTCGGTTTCTCGCGCGCAGGGAACGGAAGAGGGGATGCCATGGGATGCCGCAATCCACAACAGCTGCGTCGTCTCCCCTGCCCTCCACTGTAACTGGGCGGCGCGTCCCACTACAGGCGAGCTTCTCAGGCCTGTGCCGTCGCCCCGCAGCAAGCCCCTGGAACAGCCCTGGAAGCCCCTGGCACTGCTCGGTCCGCGCCCGACCAATGGCTGAGGTGCGCTGGGGCCTGGGGGTGTCGTCTAAGCGCGCGACAAAATGCGTGACGTCGACTGCGTCCTCGTGTGGCTGCCGCGACGAATTCCGTATCGAAAGAGCCCGTCCCGTCATCGCCTCATTTCGCCATGCTTCCAGATGTTGGGGGCTTGCTTTGGGATCGAGGCCGGCTGATTCTGCCATCACAGGCCTGCCGAATGACCCGCATCACCGTCCGGCGACTCCAGTCCTCGGACGTCACCATGACCGTGGATCAAAGAGCGGCGGCATTCACCACGACCAAGGAACAAAGAACACGACGTCTCATCTGCTAGCGTCGCACTAACTGTCAGCGCGCTTGCCAGGCCGCTGCAGCTGGCCTCCCGTTGGCCGCCTTTCGTCTGACCTCATCTCGCCGGTCAACGTCCCGTCTGCTGATAGGGCGCCACCACACAGACGACGTCGTAGGGCTGAATAACAGACACACTTGGCGCAAACTCACCTCAATGCTGGCTATGGTCTCGAGGCAGCCGCGCAAATGCATGCAGACGCCATGCCAACTGCAGCTGTCCGTCTCACGTGGCCCGAAGACAATGCCCTGTAGAGGCAGAGATGCGCCCCGGCTCGATACACTGAAACCCTCTCACAAATCTTCCAAATCGCTCAGATTAAATAGTCTATCATGAACAGAATCTATCGCCACCCGCCTCGGAAACGAACACATTCTCATCCTGCACCTGGGTATCACATCGCCCCTTTGCCATCCGCGGGCCTCATCCCGCCATCACTCCCCAACCACCTCCTTCAGAAAGTTGACCGCAAACCGCTTGCACTGCTCAAACGCCTTCTCGAACCCGTCCCGGCCGCCGTAGTACGGGTCGTTGACCACCTCGGCCTTCTTGCCTCCGCCGAACTCGCCAAACAGCATCACCTGCGCCTTGGCGTCCGGGTTGCCGCGCTGCAGCCGCTGCAGGTCCGACAGGTTCGACCGGTCCATGGCGAAGATGTAGTCGAACTTTTCAAAATCGCTCGTCAGGAACTGCGTAATACCGCCCGTCAGTGAACAGGGAACCACCTGGCACACAGGGATAGGGACTCACCCGCCGCGCCGAGTGGTCGTAGTCGGTGATGCCGTTGTCCTCGAGCGTCGACAAAGTCCGCGAGTCAGGCGGGTCGCCCGTATGGTACGCAGCTGCGCATAATGGTGTCAGCCGCCCCGAAGATGCAAAATCCAGCCGCAACGGGGCATCACCAACCCGTGCCGCAAGAGTCGACCCGCCCAATCTTGCCCTTGTATCGCGGCTGCTTGGCCAGGTCCTGGAAAATGCCCTCGGCCATGGTCGATCGGCAGATGTTGCCGAGGCACACGAACAGCACAGAGATCGGCTCCGGCATCTTGTCAGTCGAGCAGCAAAAAAAGATGCAGAGAAAGGCTGCGCTCGCTCCCCTCCAGGCTCGGCGGTATTAGTACCTAAGGCATGCGAGTAATGAGTCGGTGACCCTGGACGCTGCCCCGCCATGGGCAGGTAATCTGGAGGGGCTGGCCGCACAGTGCCCGCATGGAGCCGACGCCCGTTCATACAGTGATCGGCTGCGAGACCCACACGTGACATCGTGTTGGGACGACTCGACGATGGAGGTTTGGGGATCCACGAGCGACTTTCTCTTCAGCTGAGAGAACTCGCCTCGCCAGTTGAAGCGGTGAGCAGTTGACGTATACTGTCCATCTTACTGCGCATTCGCGGGTCCGGAGCAAAGGGCCCAGGCCGGCTCACGGGTAGGCGAGCTTCCGGGACAGTGAAGCTTGGGACAGCAGTGGACTTGCACACCGTCACCATCAACTCTCAGATCAATGCCGTATCGCCGAGAAACCATTGATATATTCCATACATGTTTTCTTCCTTGATACAAGAGAGGGGATGTCACACTTCCGTGGCATGACAACGCAAATGTCCCTCCGCTCGCCACACAACAAGACCTTCAAAGCCCAATGATAGCCCCAAACCCAAAGACACTGAGCGCCTTGCTAAAAGTGAAAAGGTTACTGTACAGTAGGGATACACGATCCACGAGTCGTAAGGGACGTGGCAGCCAGGCTCCATCCACTGCACCAGAGCCCGCCGTCCGAAATGTTACAGTTTAAAGTCACAGCGCCTGCCTCTGGCGCTCCCTCCGCAGGCTCTCCAACACTCCAATCACTCCGTTGTTGCGGATCCGCTCCAGCACAAGCCTCATGCCGTCGCGGCTCTTGCCGAGCTGGTCCAGGGTCTTGGTCGACGCGAGGCTCTCGATGCTGCGCTGGACGCCCTTTGTGCCCCATCCGCCGATGAACCCCGACAGCCAGCCGTCTTCGTGTGCCTGGCCAAGCCTCCCCCGGAGCCGCTCGCCGAGTCTTGACCGGAAGACGACAGACGTCAGCACGTCCGTCTCGTTCCTGGCGGCCAGGCCGCGCTCCGCCTCGGACGGGAGACTGAACTGCTGCTTCTCAATCACCGACAGCACGCCGGTGAAGTTGAGGTTGCGGCTCTCCGTCTTCATCCACCCTTGCTTGATGTCGACCACGCTCGTCTCGAGAATGTATGACGCCTTCTCTCCGCCGGTCCCGCCGCCGGTCACGCTCCCAGGCAGCAGCTTGAAGATGGCCTTGGGCATGCGACTCTTCTTCAGGTGGATGCGGGTCGTGTAGAGGCGCTGCGTGTCCGGGTCGACATGGCTGGAGATGGTGTCGGTGCTCAGGACGTGGGTGGCGAATGGGTTGAGCTGGGGCGACGAGTAGCGGAGGAAGTAGGCGAGGGTGACGGTGGGAAACGGGTGGGAGTA
Source organism: Tolypocladium paradoxum (assembly GCA_002916505.1). Classification (NCBI taxonomy): domain Eukaryota; kingdom Fungi; phylum Ascomycota; class Sordariomycetes; order Hypocreales; family Ophiocordycipitaceae; genus Tolypocladium; species Tolypocladium paradoxum. Next base: position 56,843 of record PKSG01000047.1, on the reverse strand, counting down.
GGTGTGCCCGGTCGTGTGTGTGAGGACCATGGTCACTTCGAACAACGGGAGGTGACGGTGTGCGTTGTTTGTCGTTGTATTGTGCGCTTGAAGCTCACTCGCAGATGTCGGAGCTGGTCATGGACCTAGGATTTCGGTGCTGCGGCTGAGCACCTGTCGTCTGCTGTCTCGGAAAGGAAGAAACTGCCTCGCGAGCGTCTCGCCGATTGATGGCGAGATGGAAGAGGCGAGAGACGATGGGAGGACGGGAAGGGGATGGAGGAGGAGACGCTCCGAGACCTCTGGAGAGCAATCGGACGACCGCGATTCAGAGGCACCACGATCAACTTTTTCCTCGTCTGACCTCCTGGACCTGGCAGCGCTGTGATTGGTCATCGGTGCGGGGAAAGCAGCGAATGCACCTATCCGCGACAGCCACACGTGACCTCTTGCCGACTTGTTGAAGCAGCCCAGAATAGGAGAAATGCGCGAACGGTGACGATGCGTTGCGGAGCTCATGACGGTGGCATGATTCCGGGCTTCTGCTCGTGCTGTTTGTTTCGTGATATCAATGCAAAGGTGCAAGAGCAAGTACCCGTAACAATCCTGCCCCGCTTTATCTCGTACCATTGTGATCCTCCCGTTTAGTCGACCATTCCACCCATGTAGAAGTCTATCGTGCCAACCCCCGCTGTCCCAAATCAGCTTGAAAATCCCACGTAGCCTCCCATAAGACATTAAACGTACACGGCTCCCGACAGCCAATCGCCTCCAGCAACCCTATATCAAAAACTCCCCGTCGGCAAAGTGCTTCAGCACCACCCAGCCCTCGCCAAAAGCCTCCATCTCCCACCGCACAATGATTGCCGCGTGGCTATGGCGGTGGTTGTGGATCCAGACCGGATACTTGCGCCACTTGAGCGAGTCCAGCGATCGGATCATCTCGAACTGGTGCGCTGTCAGCGCGAGCGTCGGCTGCGTGGGTACCGACAGCCTCCTCTCGCGGCTCAAGAGGCGCCGCTCTTCAGGGCCCATGTCGTAGTCGTCGTCGTCGTCCTCGGGCGCCAGGAAGTCTTGGTTCTGGGAACTGTTGAGCGCCTCATAGGCATTCTCGACCTCCCCGCGCAGCTCCTTGATCAGCAGCGGCACGCGGTACTCGTCGATATTGAAGCTGGTCTGGCCCGTCTCGTGGCGCTTGATCCGGCCCGAGCTGCGAATCGTCTGTACCACCGCGTTACACAGAAACGAGACGGTGCCAATGGGCACGAAGACGGCAATCATCAACATGAAAGGGATGCGCTTCACCCAACGCACGACAGTGCTCGTCACGGATGAGAAGGTAGCGCGGCTGCGCAGCTTGGGCCGCGGCGCGGTGGGATTCGCGGGGTCCAGGATGACGCCCTCCGACCCCTTCAGGTAGTTGACCTTGAGGTTGTCTAGGTTTCGGTGGTACGGGTCGGTCTTTGTGATGCCCGTGGTATAGTGAACGGCGCTCTTGTCGTTGACAATGTTGGTGTACAGGGTGTGTCGCTTGAACTTGCGCAGGCCGAGCATGAATATGGACGCGGGATCGGCGAGGACCGAGAGCAGGGGTCGGCCGGTGTCGCGGAACTTGTCAATCGTGAACAGCTGTCGCCCCGACATGGACAGGCTTCTTGCGCCCACGACGTTCCACACGTGGTTGTGCCAGCCCTTGAGCGGGGATCGAACGCCGAGGTGGGGAGACGCAAAGGTGGTGAAGTTCTGGATGCATCAAGTCAGCGGCGAGAGCATCGACAGGTTCCTGGGTCCAGGCGCGGCCTACCATGCACTCGACCGTGTCCAGGATCCCTTTCACATACAGCAGTCCGACGGCATATCGCGAGACCAACCCTCCCAGGGAGTAGCCGATGATGCTCAGCTTCGTGATCTTGCCGCCCCGGCTCTCGATGCTCCGCAGCTCCTCCTCGATCTCGGCGCAGACTCGCTCGCCGCCCAACTCGATGCCATCGTAGGTGAAGCTGCCGCTGTTGCGCTTCGCCAGCAGCATGTACAGCTCGTCCGGTGGGTATTGCGATCGCAGGCTTTTGGCAATGTTCTGCATGTGGTTGGGGCTCCCCCAGAGCTGCGCCAAAATTCAGTGACGACGTTATCCGCGCATCTCGGGGGCTCTTACTCCGTGCACGAGGACGCAGAGGTGGTCGGCGTCGGGGCTGCCGCCGATGATGGACTCTGTCTCCTTTGACATTTCGAGAGTTTGTTTGGTGTGTTGGTGTGTGTAACGTGAGGTCCGGCCGCGATGGCGCCGGCAAGGGCGGCCGTATCTTTTAAGATCGCGACCTCCGGAGTCCGGAGACTCGGAGCAATGGACCCCCCAACGTAAACGGCCACAGCCCTGTGACGGAGCCCAACGGGTCAACAACGTCGCAGAGTGGGTGGTCCATTCCTTGGATCGCGTGCGCTAATGCCGCGTAGACAGGGGATGGCGCCGCGCGTACTCGTAATGGCTGGCTAGGGTTGTCCGAGTCCGAAACCGAGGCAGTGATGGCTTTGACGAGACCATGACCACTTACACCGGCGCTGGCAGGACTGTTGGGTTGCATGTGCCGCGCCTGTCTTGAACACTTGGCCTTGTATGCCTTTATCTGATGTCCGTGAGAACCTTGTCGTCCAAACCCCAATGTCGCGTTTTATGCCCTTCGATAACATGCCATTCCCTTGAGACTGCCATACTGTTTGCTTGTGTTTGAAACGAGCCATCTGGCTGCGGCAGCGAATGTTGCAGGACCTGGGTAGCGAATGCCGTTCCAGCCTTGGTGCAGGTTAGGTATCCAGGGTGAACGCCTGCTCTGCGCCCATTTTTGCTACGCAGTGCTCGAGGATAGCATCGAAAACGACGGTTCGAACCCGAAAAGGTGTGTTAAGGCTCTGATATTTAAGCCATAATTTTCTGAAGAAGCGTCAGACGAGACGTGCAGAGTCGTGGTGTTGGCGCGCGACAGTGCTGGTAGGTGCCTGCTCGCCTAGCGCCTAAATATCGGGGACTCGGCGCTGCGATGGTCGCTGGGCCCGCTGCAAGGAGCCTGGAACCTGGACCTGACATCTCGATCACTGAATGCATGCATGCAATGCACGGGCTCAACCTCACCCATCTCGAGGCAACATCCATTCGTTTCAGAGCCTTTGTTCGCTGCATCGCGCATCCGTCCGATTTTGGGCTGGATAAGCGGCACGGGATCCGGTGATAGTAATCGGCCTCCAAGGTTGTTGCTCCCTCGCGATGGCTTCCCTGTCTCCTGCGTGCCTTGCTCATCAACCACAGCTACTCCTCCCTGCCGCACGGTACCCTCGACTCGCTCCTCGGTGACACCACGCAGCATCGGTTTCCACGAACAAACCGTCTTGTTTGCTCGTTGTGCTTTCCTTATGCCCAAGCGATAGCCTTTGCCACCAGCCTAGTTCGTGAGGCCACGCGATGATGAGCATCGCCCTCAAGCACATCCCGTGCCCTGCCGGCAACAAATGCACCGCATTTCGGTGCATCTTTGGGCACGAAAAGGACCTGGCCGTGGGGACACTGCCAGCGGAGGAGGGCAGCGAAAAGTCACGCCACGATGACGAGGCTTCCCTATCGAGCCACCAGCCGCCTCGCAAGCGTCTCAAGGTTGACCAAGAGACGTCTGTGAAACTCGCACCAGACTCACCGAGCCAGAAGAGCACGGATGACAAGGACGCTGGGGGCACAAAGAGGCCAGCCGAGAAGCTGCAAACTGCTACCAGGCCAGTGTCACCGCCTCCACTCAAGAGACCTCCCGCCTCGACAAGGACGGGCACCGCGAGCTCGAACCCTCCTTCGGCAACTTCCAAGAAGCCAACATCGTCAACCAACCATGAACCGTCCACAATGTCGGGGAATGGACCTTCAAAGCAGAACAAGGCCGAGAGCCTCAACCCTCGACTTCTCAAGAGTTCACCGGCGAGCCATGAGATCCGTTTCAAGCTGCTGAGGATGGTCCATCAGGAATTCAGCCGGCTGAACTCGGAGCTGAAGAAGAATGCAAGCGACCAAGTGCTCAAGCTTGTCCTGTCCGACCAAGACCTCATCATCAGGGCTCTCGACGAGGAACAGAAGACTGCGCTGGAAAAGTCGGCCGTGTACGCCAATGTCATGAAGAACAAGGTCATGCAGTACAAGCGTATGGGAGTGGCCCAGTGGAAGACGGAGCGAGAAAAAGAAACAGAGGCGGCGGTACAGACGCGAGGTGGAAATGACGCCTCGGACGGACCGCCCAAGAAGATTGAAACCGGCCTGACTCAGGCCCAGGAGGTGGAGCTTCTACGACGCATCATCACGCCCATCGACAAGCTTTCTGGCCATGGATACGTCGCCAAAATGCCCACCGAGGAGTCCATCAAGGCCACTCGAAAAGGGCTGATGGCGGCCAAGGGCTGGGAAGCGTGCGACCGCTGCCAGCAACGATTCCAGGTCTTCCCGGGTCGACGAGAGGAAGACGGAGCGCTCACGACGGGAGGCAGCTGCAAATTCCACTGGGGAAAGACGTACGTCCCCGCGAAAGCCCCGGGTGACAAGACGAGGGTGTCCAAGCGGTACCAGTGCTGTAGCCAGGAGATTGGCGAATCGGCCGGCTGCTTCACGCACGATCACCACGTGCACAAGTTTACCGATGCGACTAGGCTGGCCGCTGTGCTCAACTTTGCAGAGACGCCGGAGAACAGCCTCCCCCCGGCAGACAGAGCTGTGTGCTTCGACTGCGAAATGGGATACACCGTCTACGGGCTGGAGCTGATACGCCTCACGGCAACGTCCTGGCCCACCGGGGAGGAGCTGCTGGATGTGCTCGTCCAGCCGCTTGGCGAGATCCTGGACCTGAACTCTCGGTTCTCTGGTGTGTGGCCGGAGGACCTGGCTCAGGCTGAGTCGTGGACCGCCGACAACGATCCGACGCCGTCTAAGAGCGGCACGGAGACTTGCAGCGAGGAGGGCGAGATTAAACCAGCCAAACGGAAGCTCAAGAAGGTGTCGTCCCCAGAAGTGGCCCGCGACCTGCTCTTCTCTCTGCTATCGCCATCGACGCCTTTGATAGGCCATGGCCTCGAAAACGATCTCAACGCCGTCCGCATCATTCACCCAACGCTGATAGATACCGTGCTACTCTACCCGCACCGCGGCGGTCTCCCGTTCCGGCACAGCTTGAAGAGGCTGATGGACGTGCACCTGAACCACAAGATTCAGCAGGAGACGGGGGTCAAGATGTTAGGACACGACTCTGCCGAGGACGCGCGGGCTGCGGGCGACTTGGTGCGGCTCAAGGTCATGAGTCTGTGGAAGGACATGAAGCGGGATGGGTGGACGCTCGTGGATGACGAGTTTGTGGCGCCGGGGAAGCAGAGCAGCAAGGAGGGCAAGTTGACGGAGAAATTTATCGAATCCTGAGGGATTGCGCGGGCCGACTTTACGACGTAGGATGTGAGGACATGGCGGCCTTGGGGGCGTGCCGAGAGAACTGGTGAAAACCATCAACCTTGATCATGCCTCAACTGCACTCTCAACGTGACCGCTGGGCACATGGCACGCGAGTAAACGACACAGGACATTACGTATTGTTCCATTCCCAAGCCTAGAATTACAGGTCGCGGTACGGATATTCACCTCGTCCCAGCGATAAAGCGGGGAGTTCCCTCTGCCACCTAATTTCACACTCAAGCCCTGCCCACAGACAACAGATACTGACCGCCGCCGCCGTGCTTCCCGCCCGTCGGCAGGTACGCCACGTTGGGGTTCGACGACAGCGTCGCCGCAATCTCCCTGCTCGCCTCAATCTTTCGGATCTGGATCAGGCCGTCGCCAGCCTTGGCAATGGCCTTGCTGATGGCCTCGGCGCTCTCGGACTCGCCCTCGGCGCGGATGACGTTGGCCTGGCGCTCCTGCTCGGCGCGCTCGACGATGAAGCGGGCGCGCTCGGCATCCTGCTGCGCAATCTGCTTCTGCTCGACGGCCTTTGTGAACTCACGGCCAAAGGTCATGTGGGTGATGGACACGTCCTCGAGGGCAATGTTGAACTCGGCGGCGCGGCGGGTCAGCTCGGTGCGGATGCGCTGGGAGACGGCCTCTCGCTGGGTGATGAGCTCGGCGGCGTCGAACTGGGCGACCGTGGCCTTGAGGACTTCGTTGCCGATGGAGGGGAGGACGCGCTCATCGTAGTCGACGCCGAGGTTCTGGGCACGTTAGACGCTGATGCTGCTGGGGCACACGGGACAGGGCGTCTTACCTGGTAGATCTTGGGCAGGGCCTTGACACTCGGCCGGTGCAGCACCCTCAGCGTCAGGCTGACCATCTGCATGTCCTTGCTGCCCGTCGTCGTGGCAATGTTGCGCGGCTTCGTCCGCACGTCAAAGATGATGCTCCGCTGCAGCCACGGCACCAGGAAGTGCGTCCCCTCGTTGATGACCTCGTCCTTGACGCCGGCTATCCTGTCGAAGATGACGGCCCGCGTGCCGCCCTTGACGTCAAAGATGGACTGGCTGACGAGGAACGCACCGGCCGAGACTGGGACCGCCATGCGGTACATCCAGTTGAGTGCTCTTGCCGCGGTCGCCATTGTTGCCTCGAGCTGCTGCTGGGGCTGCGATGCGGTGTGTGTTTGGTGAGGATCAGAAGCCAGCAGCTCGAAGCTGCGCACGATCCGAAGAAGGCTGATTTTCGGAATGGGGAAATGGCGCTAGACCCGTTTAGGTAAGCTCGGCTCAGGCTGGTCAGCGGTTTTCAAGACTTCCTCCCGGACCCGACCTTTTGCCTCTGCTTCCACCCGCATCGAGGAATCGACGACACGGAACACTGCGAAATCAGCCACGATGAGACCGACGCAAGCTCTGAACGGTGGCGGCGCGCCCAATTGGAAGGTTGGCCAGTACGTGATCCCCCCCTGGAGGCGAAGCGTGGCGCTGCGATGTGCGGCTTTTCTCGCCACGGGAAAGCGGTCGTTGGAGGCGCCTCGGCATCCGCGATGTCTGAGAATGAGTGCAGAGGCTAACGTGTGTCGCAGCTGGCTGGGTGACTGGGGGTCTTTTGGTGAGTGATCGTTGTCGAGTCGCGGTCGAGATCGAGTTGTGCGAGGATGGGCAATGGATGCATCCGAGGAGGGATGTACGACGGAGCAGCCACGAACAGGCCTCGATCGGACGTCCGAATCGAACACTACACCCAGAGACGATGGCGAGTGCCTCGATGGACTGGACAGATTGCGATGCTTGAGAAACGAGCGAGAGGACAGTACTAACAGCACGCAGGCGGTTCCAAGCAAAAGGGCATTGTCCAATACGGCCTCTCTGCCAACCGACAGAACCCCACGGCCGGCGCGGTCCATGACGCCATCTTCAACACCTTCCGCCGCACCAAGGGTCAGATCTTCTACTGGCTGCCTCCCATGGTTGCCGGTTACTATCTGATGAACTGGGCCACCGACCGGTACGAACGGCTCCACCGTGAGGCATGGCCTACGTTATACTGACTTTTGACAGCAACCACTACCTGAACTCCAAGGAGGGCCGCGCCGAGTTTGCCGACTCTGAGTAAGCGGTCGCTGGAAGTGCTGGAATAGGGGCCGTGGACCCATGTACATCATCGCCTAGACGGGAGCAATAGAGTTGCTGACCACTAAACGCATACCGCAAGTACGCCTTACACTCACTCACTACGAATATCCCGTAAGCATTGCCAATTCAGCCTATGTATACGAAGTATGGCAGAGTAGTTCACTGCTAGGACGATGACATCTAAGCAATGCTTCGTCGTGACAGGGTATCTAGGGGGGCCATCTCCTCCAGACAAAGCTCCAAGACTCAAAAATACCTCGTTCTTGTATTTGAAAATTGCAATAAAATTGTTTTGGAACTGTTGCTGCGACTCAAAGCATCGTTCAATCGTTGCTCTCTATCACGTGACTACACCCGGCGGCGGAACCGGCGCTACGAGAGGCCGAAAATTTTGGGAGCTCCCCTCGGCGACGAGGAAAAGTGTGGATTTTGTCGAAAAATTCCAGGTGCGCAGGCGACAATCCATTTCTTCACGACCGCCGTCCTGAACAACCCATTGACCCTGCGGGTGCAGTGTATCGGAACCTCAACCCATTTACTGCACGAATACCGATCCCACCGGTCCCAATTTTGACATTTCCCCCCAAACACACCGCAGCGATGGCCGCCGAGAGACCCGACAAGAAGGAGAAGAAGGAGAAGAAGCGCAGCGACGAGGCTGGTGTGTCCAAGCCCAAGAAGGAGAAGAAGGACAAGAAGGACAAGAAGGACAAGAAGGAGAAGCTGGCCGCCGCGCTCGAGGAGCAGCTGCAGCAGGATGCCGCCGCGCAGAGCGGCAAGCCCGCCAAGGACGACGAGGACTCTGACATGGAGGTCCAGGCGGAGGAGGTACCGCTAGAGCGGACCGTCGTGCCCTTTGCGATTCCCGTGGCGGATGAGAAGGGCATGAAGAAGGTCTACAAGACCATCCGGAAAGGTGCGCACCTACGCCGCCGGTGACGACGGCGTCGCCATTGCTCCCAGTGTGATTTGATGGAGGACTGACCTGTTGCAGCGGCCAAGAACGGCACCCTCAAGCGCGGCGTCAAGGAAGTCGTCAAGACGCTCCGCAAATCCCCCCCCTCGGGCCCCGGGTACACGTCCTTCCCCGGCCTCGTCGTCATCGCCGGCGACATCTCCCCCGCCGACGTCATCTCGCACCTGCCCGTGCTGTGCGAGGACCACAACGTGCCCTTCATCTTCGTCACGTCGCGCGCCGAGCTCGGCGCCTCGGCCAAGACCAAGCGCCCGACCAGCGTCGTCATGATCATGGAGAAGCAGGACGGCAAGAAGAAGGCGGCCAAGGAGGCGGACAAGGACGGCGACGAGGAGAGCGGCGAGGGCTTCGCCGAGAGCTACGCCACGCTGGTCAAGTACGCGCAAAAGGAGTACACGAAGCAGGCGTTTTGGGCCAAGGGCGAGTCCAAGGCGTGAGCGCCAGGGGCGGTGGTGGCCGGGAGCAGTGGCCGGGTGTTTTGAGACGGCGATGCTGGTCAATGGCGTGGTTCAACTGGGTGTATAAATACCAGACGGTTTGGCTTGCGGACCAGATGGGCACGGCGGCGTTCAGGTATCTACTGCATTGCAAAATGAAGGCATATTCTAGGCTCGGGGTTTCACAGCAAGCATCTACTCGTCTACGGTGCAGTCACACGATGGTCCAGCAGCAGAGTGAATGCAAGACGGTGTGATTATCTGATTAACGATGACACAGGTCAGTCTGTCGGCCGCAGAGTCGCCCGCCACCTTGCCGAACAAAAGAACTCCATTTCCTATTCCTAGTGGCACAGCGAGGCAGGACTCTTGGTCACTGCCCGAGACGCGAGGGGCTTGGCCTCACGGCGAGCGAGGCCGTCGCCCGCTCAGTCGCTTAGTCAAAGGGGTTGGTGCGAGTTCCCCACCAGGTCAGGAACAGGGAGAGGCCAACCGTCTCGCAGAGCTTGGCGGCGACGCTGACGCCGACGGTGTCGAGGGGCCTCTTCTCGCTGAAGATTTGAGAGATGAACTGCGGCCGTCAGCGGACACGCCCGTTGGCTCCCAGACGCGCATCCCGGCCCGAGATGCGACGAGGGGTCGACGGCGGAGGGAGGCAAGGAAAACTCACCCCGGGAGCGGCCGTGGCGGCGAAGAGGAGGCTGCCGAGATACGCGGCGCCCCTGTAGCTCAGGGTGCCGGTGGCGTTGATGAGGGCGCCGACGGCGTAGCTCTGCAGGGCGGCGCCGACAAACGAGGTGCCCCAGGCGGCGGCGGCGCCGCTGGCCTCCTTGGACCTGATGAACTCCTCCTTGGTGTTGGCCCGTTTGGCGCGCTGGTACGTCTGGCCGAAGACGGGGGCGAGGACGGCGAGCTCGATGCCGTGGTTGAAGACGGTGCCGAGGGCGATGGCCGAGGGCTTGACGGGGGGCAGGTCTGGGGGGGGGCGCGGTGCGTGAGCTTGATGTGTCCGAGGCTTTGGGGTGTTTGTCTCGTTCGTCGGACGGACGGAGACGGCTCGGGAGACGGCCTCGGAGGCAGTCGTCTTGCCATTGGGGGGATGGGGACAAGGTGAGACTTACAGTGCAGAGACATGGCGACGGCTCTCGTTCACGTATCGTATCGAATCGTGGGTGTGTGTGTAACTGCAGACGGTGGTGATGATGCAAGATGCAAGTCGGCACGCAGGTACACGCTCCAATCCCAACAGCAAAATACCACCGCGCACCTCTTCCAATGCCGTGGCTCGCCCCCTCACATCGCTTCGCTCCCTCGTGTCGTCACCGCGGCGATGATGTCACCACCGCTAGCGCGCAAGGGAAGCCCGTCATGTGCACCGCGACACGGCGCACCAAACGCCAAACCTGCGGCTGGTTGTGCGCGCCGTGGAGGGACGACGACGGCTGCTACCTTGCGATTCCTGCATAGCGGCCCGTGGGAGCCCTGTGAGAATCGTTCCGCCTGCTACGGCGGCTCAGCGCAACGGCCTGGTCGGGGCTCTGCCGGCCGGCCCATTGCGAGACGGCCGGCCCGGAGCCAAGGCTTGCTTCCGGGCTTCCGACGGCGCTTGTCCAAGCTTGTCGCCATGGCATGACCTGCCAGCTGATCGCATGGCCCATCACGAGAGCCAGCTGTTCAGGCCCCGCCGCCTCGTTGGAGCGAAGGGAACTGCCCGAGACGCCACAGCCACACGCCAGGACCCCGGCTTTCTTCCGGACGGGAGCTCGTCCGACAATGGCCATCGCCGTGCCGTGCCTTGCGGTTCGGCATCGCAAACCAGGACAGCAACGGACTTTGATCCCTGGCGGCAGATCCCTGGCAGCGCAGGGCGCGGCTCTCGTCATCGGTCACTGCATCAAGGTGCCCAGTTTCAACAAGCGCTCGCTCGGAACGCGGCCATGAATTCCATGCAACCGCTAAACATCCATCCGTCCATATCTGCCCGGCATACCACACACCCCTCAGCGACAACTTGCAGCCATGATTCTATCTTGTACAACGCGGACGGCCATGGACGGCGATGGGCGGCCCATCACTTCATGCCACGAATCTCCCGCTCGCCTCGTGTCTCGCACGCTCTGCGTATGATTGTCAACGCCTGCTTTTGCTTGCTCACGCCATGTGCTGTCCGTCCTCCCCGCCGCGCAGCGCCAGCAGCGCTCTCACGTCGTGGACGTACTGCAGCCCCTCCAGCAAGGGAACCAGGTGCATCAGATCGTTGTCCGTCGGGTCGTTGATCCAGCCCTGGATGGGAATCGCGTTATCTAGGTCGAGGATCAGCACGGGGGACTTCTGCCGAGGGAGCGGGGGAGGAGGCTTGCCTTCGTGGAACAGGTAGCTCAGCGGGCTGTTGTCCAGAATCATCACCTTGCTCAGGTCCGGCTCCACCGAGCTCAGGTCCTTGATGTAGGCGCCCTGCCTGTAGGTGCAGTGCTGGCGGTAGTACCGGGCCGAGAAGAACTTGCGCTCCGACTCGAGCCAGTCAATCACGGGGTCGGCGTATTCCTGGACCGATGCGGTGAAGACGACCAGGTTGAACCACTTGCAGACGCGCCGCAGGAACTCGTCGCAGTACGGCCGCTTATTGACCCAGTACAGGATGGGGTGCTGCGCGGCGCTGCTCTGGCTGCCCATGCCCAGCGAGGCCGCGTTGAGCCGGACCTCGACCATGTGGCCGGTGCTCATGCGGCCGCCCTTGGACATGCTGTGTATTAGCGTCTCGTCCAGGTCCAGGATCAGCGTCTTCTGCTGCTTCAGCGGCGCCTCGATGTTGAGGTACGAGGGCTGCCGTCGGGGTATCAGGGGGCGCGGCGGCGCGGGCGTCTTGGGGTACTTTGTGAGGGCGGCGATGGGCGACGTCGGCGACTTGAGCTGCGCCGAGAGGTCTTCCTCGCTGGCCTTGGTCCGCGCGACGGCCGACTGGGTCCGCCTGTGCTTGCGCTGTTGCAGGGCCTCGTCGTTGTGCAGCCTTATCCGTATCGACCTGCGCGCCGTGCTGAGTTCCTCGGCGGGGTTGAGCGACTTGGACCTACCATGCTTGTTCTTGGCGCCCTTGGGCTCGTCGCCCTCCGACTCCGAGGACGCGCCGGACGTGGACGAGCCGGACGACGGCGGCCGCGGCGCGATGCTGCGGTAGCCCCAGCCGTGAGACGGGCCCGACGCGGAGGAGCGGCCCTCTGCCGCGGCGTAGCTGTCCAGCCCGCCCTTGCGGACGCCAAACAGCTTCTTGAGCTGCGTCATGGGCGCAAAGTTGCCCTGCTCGTCGTAGAAGCACGCTATCAGGTAGACGCCGGGAGAGGCGAGCGTGGCGAAGATCCAGCGGATGGAGCTGACAATGCTCGAGACGAAGCTCCGCGGCAGGGCGTGCCACCAGCTGGCCCGCCGGCCGCCACCGCCCTTGGTCTCGTCCAGTAGCGGCGTCTCCTCGGTGGCGGCCGCTTTCTCGTCGTCGCAGTGCGCCGAGTCGTTGGGGGAGTCGGTGGAAAAGGCCCCGGCGCCGTGCTCGTGGCCATCCGCCGCGTCGTCTGACGGTTCCAGCGCCTTCTCGTCGGATGCGAGGTCCGTCCCGAGGGAGCTGACGCTGTTGGATCGGGACTGCGCGGGGCTCGACGAGGGCGAGACACGGGCGGTGATGATGTTGAGGGAGTTCATGTTGGCGAGAGCCAGCAATCCATCAGGCGTCGGGGCTGCTGGCGGCCGGCGCTGGGGGGTGGCTGTTGGGGGATTCGGGGCCGTGGTGAGGAGCGCGCGGCGTGTCGCAAGCGAGCCGAGATGTCCCCGTTGGGAGATGATGTCAACTCCCCCCGAGTCGCTCGGCAGTGGCAGTCGGCAGGGGCAGCGAGCGAGCGGCGAGGAGGCAAACGCGGTCGGTGTCTGTCAAGGTGTGCACAAGGAGAGGCCGCCGCGGACGTTCTCAGCCTCGCGATGCGGTCGCCTTGCGTCGGGGAATGGTTGAGGAGCCGATGGGACTCGCGAGTGGCAGGGTTTGAGGGGTGACGCCAGCCCAGCGACGGCACTGCACTGCATGCATCTCGCCAGCAAACGCTCCGGGCCCAGCAGCGCACAGTGCGCCTGGGTAGTTGCCGAGGAAAGTCCGCAGGGCCCGACGCCTATAACCTCTGCAACCTGTGTCCTACGAAGTGCCTGCAGCCTACGAGTAGGACAAGGCAATTCGTAGAATCCTGCTTTGCACGGACTGAAGTGCACACCTCACTAGGACGTGTGTCTGACACGTCGCTTACTCCGTGCTGTCCCCCGACCCGTCCAACAAAGAACAGTATACGATCCACATGCTCTGCCGGTTTCAAATACACTTCTGCAGGCATGCCCGTTGCATCGTGTCTTGCATGCTGTTGTGGCTCGTTGTGGCTCAAAGTGGCTGCTGCAGCGCCAGCCCCACCGCTGTATGGGGACATGTGTACGAGTACTTCGTACCTAGGCAGGGTCGCGAAGGGTCGCAACAATTTGAGTCACCACCACCACCTGGACCACCAACCGCACACGTTTGCCTTGCTGCCCAGCACACTTTGACGACGACACGCCCGCTTTGAACGGAGTCCCCGACGCCACTGCCAACTACAGTTTTTGCGCCTCCAGATTCACCCTCTCTCAGCCCTTGGCGCGAGCGTCTCGCACTCGCTCAAATTTCTCTGCGCCAAGCCCGCGCATCATCGACGACCGGTACCACGAGCACGCACACACAGCACACGATGCCCTCGGTGACCCCGGGCTACGCGCCCGACCTCGAGAAATACCTCAAATCCCTCAAAGGCCAGCCATTGGAGGCGTCCGTCGAGAACCTCACATCGTGCGTGTGCCCCATCCCGCGTTGCCTCGCCGCAGCAAACTCACAACCATCCGCAGCCTCCTCAAGCGCAGACAGATCCGCGGCTCCGAGCCCTGTGCCGTCGCCACCGCCCACATCCTCCTCCAGGTCGTCGCCAGGTCCAAGTGGCAAGACGTCGACGGCCTGCTCGACAATGTCAGCGCCACTGGCCGCCGTCTCGTCGAGGCGCAGCCCAAGGAGCTCGTCGTCGCCAACATTGTGCGGCGGGTCCTCGCCCTGATCCGCGACGAGGCCGCCGAGGATAGAAACGAGCCGTCGAGCGAGACCCAGAGCGAGACCCAGATGACCCCGACCGACCCCGTCTCGCACCACTGGCCGCCCTCGACGCACACCAAGCAGGACTCGGCCGGCGACTGCATCTCCAACAGTCCGGCTGCACCACCCCCATCCCGACCAGGCCCTGTGCCGTCCTACAGCTCCGTCAACGTGCCCAAGTCGCTGTTCCACCTCCTCTCCGTCTCGCCCCCCCCCGACGGGTCCACCATGATGACCTCGCCCTTCCGAAACTCGGGCACGTCGACGCCCACCAGCAAGGCCACCCCTTATAGCCAGGTCCACGCCCTGCGGTCAGAAGTCATCGACGGCATCGAGGAGATCAAGGACGAGATCAGCCAGGTGGACGACCAAATTGCGGCGCTGGCAGAGGTGCAGATCCACCCGGGAGACCACGTCCTCGTGCACCAGCCCTCGCCCACGGTGGAGCGCTTTATCCTCCGCGCGGCGCTCAAGCGCAAGTTTACCGTCCTAATCGCGACCGAGGCGCCGCGGAAACAAACCGAGGGGGTCCAGAACGCCGCCTTTAGGAAGAGGCTCTCGGCGGCCGGCATCACGGTCATCAACATCAAGAACTCGGGCTTGACGGCCTACATGTCGCGCGTGGACAAGGTGATTCTGGGCGCCCGGTCCGTCGTGGCCAACGGCGGCGTGGTGACGGACTCTGGCGCCGCCGCCATTGCGCGAGCGGCCAAGGAGCAGGGCAACGCCGTCATTGTCCTGGCCGGCATGTACAAGCTCAGCCCGGAGAACCCGTTTGACGCGGAGTCGCTCATCGAGTGGGGAGATTCGTCGACGTTTGTGAGCTTCGCCGACGGGCCCATGGTGAATGGCGTCGAGATTCGGAGCGCCGTCACGGAGCTGGTGCCGCCGGAGCTGATTGACACGTACGTTACAAACCTGTAAGTTGACGATGATGGCCCATGCTCTCTTATCCCGTTGTGTTACGACGGCCGGGACTGACACATTTCAGAGGAACCCATTCGCGGGACCACTTGTCGAGCTTGATTGCGGACCACTACAAGCAGGAAGACGCAGAGTTCCATCTCTGGAGCGCGACGGACCGGTGATGCTGCCGCCCGCCACGCTCCGATGCAATGCCTCTGCATATGATGGCATGATAAGAGGCAGCCGTGTATAAGCGAATGCGATCGGATACCTCTCCTGGCATGTCGGGATGGGGCTCGGATTTCGGCGCGGCGGCCCAGTGGATGGATGCCCCCAAGGTAGAAGGCCCCGCCGTGTTCGTTAGTGGCCACGTCAGCGCCCGCAGGGCTGCCAGGGCTTCTATTGGGCGATGCTCTAAGCGCTGGCCTGGGGGCCTGCAGGTGGGGTCAGCCCTGTAGCAGCACTGGGCGCCTCGTCCACTCATGGGCCAGGAACAGACGAAGCTGACGACGGGGAAGACGCGCGCTGGTTGACCCAGACCGGGATGGCTGGAGCCCATGACGAGTGTACTCGTAGCACCGCAGATGGGAGTCATGGAGGCATGTATTCGTATAGGCCTCATTTTGTGCACGGCTGTGGCTGCGAAGCCACGCATCCTCTTTGTCGTCCCATGCACAGGTCCGGATAGATTAGACTGCTGGGATGCTTGGGAGTCCCCACGGGCTCATGATAATATGAGATGGCGCCCTGTCCTCTCGTAGCAGTGCCTCGGCCCGACTCTGACTGTCCTGCTCACGTCGCGCGTTGCCATCTCCATATTGCTGTTGTGCCTAGCCAGAATCAGGCATCGCCTGCAGTTGGATCTGGTACCCGACCCGTAAGAGTGAATCACGCGTGTCGCGGGGTCATCATCCCTCCCCTCCCCTCGCTCAACCTCAACCTTCCTCCTCCCCACACCGTCACAGTCCCCAACTAGACGACGATGAACAACAACAATAGCAACAACAACAACGTCGGCAACGGGAGCAACCTCCACGTCCACGTGGAGGAGGCGCCCCCGCCGCCCTACTCAGAGACGGATATTTACTCCAACTCGGCCGCTTCGCGGTCTCCCAACACAAACTCGGCAGCGGCGTCTCATACCGTCGCCGCCGCCACCGACGACGGCGCATCGCGGGTATCTTCATCGACGGGCGAACCTGTCCTCACACCGCCCGAGACGCCTCGCATAGCCTCGACGCCCCAGCTGCAGCCCGGTGCGGCCCTGTACTTTGAGTCCCGGCCGGCGCCGCCAGCGCCTGATGCACCGCGTGAGACGCTCGTTTACACTGTCAACGTCCGCAGCGCCACCTTGCCCGACGACTTCCCCTACCAGACGGAGTGGGCGGCCCGCGACGTCACCACCCAGGACTGGGCCACCTTTGTCAACTTTCTGCTGCCCGACCACACGACGCGGGGCAATGAGGCGGTTATTGACCGGAAGCTGAGGACCGAGGGGCGGAGCGATGCGGCCAGCACGAGCAGCGGGCGGTCCCACGCAGAGGCCCAGCTCGAGCACATCCGGGAAGCTGGGCCCGAGGCTACGCGAAGAAACGAAGATGCCGAGGCGACTGTTCAGCAGTGGAACGACGGCTTCTTTGGCCCGCGCGGGATCTGTGTCCGCCTCGATTCGGCGGCTGACCCGGCGAGGATGCCAGGATCGTGGGATGCCACCTTCGATGCCAATGCTCATGGGCTCCCTCTCTCACAGCAGCAATTACAACAGCAATGGCAACAACAACAGCAGCAGCAGCAACAGCAACAACAGCAACGGAAGCAGCAGCAGCGCACCCGGACCTGGGGCGGGTTCACAATCGACGACGACAGCATCCGGTTTGGAGACAAGTTCGTGGCTGACACCAACGGGCTGCGTATCGGCAGTCTCGTCATGGACAACAACGGTATTCGCATGGGCGGCCCAGGCACCGAGCCCGCATCCAGGGGCCTTGGGCGAGGCTCGGGCTTTGGACATCCGCCCGCCATGGGTTCGATTGGCGGGCCGGCCAGACATGGTCTCTCCCATCACTGGTCCCACCACCACTGGGGTTTGGGCGAACATGGCGGACGACATGGCCATCGCGGCTGGGATGAGCGCGGCAGACAGCGCCACTCTGACCACATGGGCCCCCGCGAACGGTCCGGATCCGCAAGTTCCAACTCGTCCTCGTCTTCCAGCTCCTCCTCGAGCTCAGAGTCTTCCATTGGGTCCCTCCCCGACTACGACGATGTCCACGATGCACAGCTGCCTCTCTACGCCGCGCGCCTTCAAGACTGGACGTCCCACCCGGATCAGATGCGCAGCAAGAGCGACGTGAAGCAGCTCAAGACGGAGCTCAAGAGTGCCAATACCGCTCCGGTTAATGCCAACCTGGACAAGAAGGCACTCAAGGCACAACTCAAGGGCCTAACACAGGCGTGGAAGCAGATCAAGAGACACCAGAAGTTCATCCGCAAGGCTACCAGGCGGGAACGGCGGCAGAGGCGAAAGGCAGAGAGGAGGGAGCGGAAGCAAAACCGGAGGGACATGAGGAGAGCCCGTCGGGATCATAGAAGGGGCCGAGGTGGGATGCCAGCCATGCCAGCCATGCCCCCAGGGGTTCCCGCCGTCCCAGCAGCGCCTGCTGCTCCCGCTGCACCAGCACCCCCCGCGCCGCCTGCGCCTCCTGCTTGGTGCGGCCCGTCACACTACAACCGTGGTGCGTGTGGCTCGTCGTGGCGTGGCGACGGCGGGTTCTTTGGCTCGCCCCAGACCGTCTTTGGTCGTGGCGGCCCGTTTGGTCCCCACGGGCCCCTCGCAGAGCATGGGCCACCTGGCCCTCGAGGCTTGTTCGGCGACGGACGGCCCTACGGGGACAATGAGCGTTGGGGCCACCGCGGTGGCTTCGACGGTGGCGGTGGTGGTTCATGGACCCAGCCCACCCGCACTGCACCGGGTGCCTGGCCTGCCTGCCCAGAAGAAAAGAAGCAGGACGTCGACGATGGCCACGAGACGGGCGTGGCCACGCCTCCGCCGGGCGCAGCATCGGCAGCCAAGTACCGCGTCGCGGATGGCATCGAGGCAGAGATTCACCGCAAGATGACCGAGGTGGCCGACCTCGACGCCGGCGGGGACAAGAGCGCCATGGAAAGGGAGCTCGAGGCGCTGATGGAGAAGCTGGAGCGGGTGCGCATGGAGGCGGACGAGGCGTACGCGCGGGAGCTGGCAGTGCGGGACGGACAGGAGGTGCGTGTGACTGTGTCAAGTGGCTAATGTACGACGAAGGATCTTGGGATGATGCGGTCTAATGAATCTTGGATACGGCATGGGCGCAGAAGGATGGAAACTGCGATTTCTAGATGGCTCCCAGCGTAACGCGAAATGACACGACTCTCCTATGGTAGCCGTCAGATCTGTCGCACGCCTGGCTGTGAACGTAGACTGACTGTACTCCCAGCTGCCCTGAGCGGTAGTTGCTTTTGTCTATCCTGCCACGTCGCCTGGAAGCCTCACGCAGAGACGCTCGCAATGCAGCGTCAGTTCTTGCTCTCAACCTTTTCCACCAGGTCGCCCACGCCCAGCCCCCTCCCCACCGCGACCTTGATCTTCTTGCCCTCGTCCTTGGCCGCCGCGCCGCTGGACTTTTTCCTGCCGTCCCTCGCCGGATCGCGACCGACGTCGCCGACGGCGTCGCCCTCGTCGAGGCCCTCTGTGCCGTTTGCCTTGTCCCCATCCTCGGCGGCGGCGGCGGCGGCGTCGTCGTCGTCGTCGACCTGGCTGCGCATGGCGGCGAGGTCGAGGCGCATGCAGAAGGCGTCCTCGCCGTCGGCGTAGTACTTTGCCTCGGTCTTTTCGTTGCGGAAGCGCAGCGTGTCTTCGTAGAGGTGGCGGGCCGCGACGTTGGAGACGCGGACGTGGAGGGACACGTATTTCGCCTGAAACGTCTCGACCATGGCGAGCTCTGCACACGGCCACGTCAGCC